>JAUESO010000122.1:0-134905 GCA_030914385.1 Drosophila antonietae | reverse complement strand
CATAGCGTACGTGTACATGTTCCGGTCAATCCTTTAAGGTGGCTGGGCTAATGAGCGAGTGGGAGACGGGGGAGGAGAGAGAGAGAGTGAGAGAGAGAGGGAAGAAGCTGCGTGTGGATGTTAAATGACCGAATGATTAGATGATAACCAAGCGAAAAACGATGTAAGGAAATGCCTAGAGACTAGCGGAAACACTAGTTTCAAATTTCATATTATGCACTTCTTTTAACAGTCCCTTATCAGAGACCCGAATAACAGTTACCCGACTCACTTGTCTCATTCATTTCTGAGAGATACAGAAAAAAGGCGCACACAAACTTTATTCCTCTGAGTAGGAGAGATATTTTTGGTTTTTTTCACTCCTAGTCTGAGTGTTTGGCATGGAGGAATTCAGGCAATTCCTCTTTTTAAAAGAGTTATTTTGCGAGTAATACTTTTACTCTTTCACACATAGAGTTATTTTGTGACTTATTTCTAAAATCCTCATTTATAAAACTTTGTATATGTTTTTGCTTTGTGTGTTTGTTTTGTGTTTGCTTTGTGTTTGCTGTGTGTTTGCTTTTAATTATAACCTGATTGAAAATAAGAAATCAAACTATTATGGTTTTGATAAATGTAATTAACAGGCATAATGGGGCGTATATGACCATATAAATTATATATATTCTTGATCAGGGCGACGAGCAGAGTCGATATATGTATATAACAGGCAGAAGGTGGCGTGGATGACACTATATAGTATATATATTCTTGATCAGCAGGAAAAAAATTTGATATAGCCCTGTCTGTCTGTCCGTCCGTCTGTCACACTGTCTGTCTGTCACTATGTGTGTCTGCCTGCGTGTCTATAACTCTGTGTCTGTCTGTGTGTCTATCTGTCTGTCCCTATGTCTGTCCGTCTGTCTGTCTCTATAACTGTGTGTCTGTCTGTGTGTCGCTCTGTTTGTGTGACCCTTTATATGTATGTCTGTGTTGCGTGTCTGTCCCTCTGTCTGTTCCTCTAACTGTATGTATGCCTGTCTGTATATCAATGGGTGTGTGTGTGTGCGTGCGTGTAGTTGCATGTAGTTTTTGTTTTGCATATACAGAAGCGAACAAATCTGGTAATAACAAGTAAGCAAAGGGTGGGGGGATCGCATGATCAAGAAGTCTGGACTTTTCTTAATTGTTTTATTATATTTCGATTTGTATCATGGGTTATTTGGCCAAATTAATAAAAAAGTTCATATTTGTATTTTACTTAAATATTTTATTTTATATTAAATCTACATTATAAATTTAGCTTAATTAATAATAAGGAGTTAATATTATCGCAGTTCAAATTTAATGCAATGCAATGTCGAAAATGCCCGTTTGACTGACACTTGACTGTCGCAGTCAAATAGAGCAATTTCAGCTGTTATTATTATAATTGTTATCAAATTTTGTTGACAAACGCACACATCGAATTATAGATCGTAATTGACCTGCTCCGCGAAAACAACCCTTGCATACACACCAACGCAGCACATACACAAAAAAAAATTGTTTTTTTTTTTTTTTGGCAAAAACAAAGTGCATCGCTGACCAATGCACTATGGGCGCAAATGTCGATTTAGTGGCATAAAGTCCAAAATTATTTTATTATACCTTCTTAGTTCCTTTTTAGAAATGTCTAACAATATCTCTTCCCATTCAAATTTCCAAAACAAGAAATCCAAAATTCTAAAAAAGTAATCAAAGCATATTTGCTAATTTCAAGTCCATATATTAATTTTGGACTTTATGCCGCTAAATCGACATTGTTCCCATAGTGCAACGCAGCAGCAACAGATGGAAAAAAAAAAACACACACACAAAAACAAACTGCGTCATTGATCAACGCAGCAACAACACATACAGAAAAAAAACTGTTTTCTTTTTTTTTTGACAAAAACAAAAGTGCATCGCTGACCAATGCACTATGGGCGCAAAACACCGATTTAGCGGCATAAGTCCAACAGTATTTTGTTATATTTTCTTATTTATTTCCGTAGTTCCATTTTGGAAAGTCTAAGTATATGACTTCCCATTCAAATTACCAAAACAAGAAATCCAAATTTCTAAAAAGTAATCTAAGCATATTTGCTAAATTTCAAGTCCATATATTTAAATTTTGAGTTTATGCGGCTAAATCGGCATTTGCTCCCATAGTGCAACGCAGCAGCAACAGTTAGAAGAAAAGAAAACAAAAGCAAACTGCGTCATTGATCTACGCAGCAACAGCACACACAAAAAAAAAGGGTTATTTTTTTTGAGCAAGGCAATAAAATATCACACTGAGGACCGCAGAAAAACCCACAGTTTTTCTGTTTCTCACTGAGTAAAAGGAGTTCTCCTAAGCACATGCTGAAGAGTTATTTTGAGAGTTTTATTTATAACACTCCATGCGAAACACTTATTTGTGGACTTTTGAAATCCCTTAAGAGTTATTCGGGGTCTCTGAACAGTCCTTATACAATGATTCCTTTCACACAAGAACCTGAGCTTATGCTCAGCAATATCTAACTTTCTCGTTCTCTCTCATGGAGTTCACATATTACTATACTAGACAAAACTGAGTAGCGTACTTTCAATACGCGAACTCAGATAATACCTCCACATCAACTCAGTGCAAGCTCTCATCCTACCAGCAACACAACTATAACCGCAGAAGACTCAATTGTAAGACTCTGCTGTTAGGCTCTGCTGTTAGGCTCTGCTGTTAGGCTCTGCTGTTAGGCTCTGCTGTTATGCTCTGCAGTTAGACTCTTTTCACTGTTAAAAGACTCTGTTACTCAATCGTGGACTCTTTTGTATGAATCTGCTCTTAGACTCTGCAGTTAGACTCTGCTGTTAGACTCTGCTGTTAAGTTCTGCTGTTAGGCTTTTTTGTATAACTCTGCTGTTAGGCTCTGCTGTACGACTCTATTTACTGTTAAACTCTGCTGTAAGCTGTGCTTTAGACTCTGCTTATCGACTCTACTGTATCTTCATACACTAATATTGCCAATGCAATGTATAATCTTATATATATTATATTGTATTATTATTATATTTTCTAGTTTATGGCTTTTCATAGGTCTACTATAGCAAACATTCTTTGAGTTGAAGAGCTTTTGGCTCATTCATGAGCTAGTTCCATCTCTAACTGATCCGCCTTATCACACACACACACACACACACTCACTCACGCATTATCAGCTCACATTGAGCTGTCTTCATTTAGCAATTTCCATTTATATTTCTACTTTTGGTACTTTCGAATGGCACAAAAAGGTTGCATACTTAAATGAAGACTTGAATTTGCTTATAATTTGTTCAGACATACATTTACACACACTTTTCGGCACACACACACACACATGCCACACCCGCTCATTATGAAGTTAATTTCCGGTTGGCTTAATGCGATGCTGTCTCAAATGTTTTTTGACTTGGTCGCTCTCTCGCTTTGTCGGACCGCTGCACATCATAAAATTTATCAAAATATGAAAATCACACACTTGCACACACACACACACACACACACACACACGGACAATGGCACACACACGCTGCTGTTGCTGAAGCACCCTTTGCGGGTCTCAAGTGCAAGCCGAGCGCTTAATTAGCCCGTCGTGTGAATTGTTTAACATTTTTGGGACCTCACGGCGTATACACGTTGCTTTTTATGATTTTCACACTTTGCCGGGCTGCTGCCCGACTGCGAAATTTAATTACCACACACTGCGGCCGAGGTGGCAAGGCTGCAAGGGTCAGGCAGGGCAGCGGGACGGCAGCTGAGCCACTTGGCGTGCAAATTACGCATGTCGACCGAGCCACTTGATTGGCGTTTTCAAGGGTCACACCCGCACTCGAAATCGTCCTCCTGATCCTTGTTTCTCAATCAACTCTCCTCGCCTCTCGCTCTCGCTCACTCTCTCTCTGTCTCTCTCTTTCTTTCTCTGCCTTTCTCTCAATGAGACCATTTGAGGCTGACTTCAAATTTCAACCGTGTGATAAGAGCACTTGTGCCACGGCTCTGAGTTGGGCTCACAAGTATTTATTCTTTTGTTTTTCTTATTTTTTTCTCAATGAAAATAAATATTAAATAACATGGCAATTATTTAGTTAAGCTTTGTATAATATTGAAAGCTTTTCTTTTGTTTTATTTTAATTATTTACTGGCTATAGTGAAATGTTGTAGTATGAAGAGAAAGGAAAGGATTGGGCTTAGGCAATAGAAGGTTCTTGCACTGATATTTTTTGCCTTGTCAAAATATGTTCAAGGATCGATGATCAATGATCAATGATCGAATAAGGGGGAAAAGTATGCCTAGTTGTAAGCATGTTTCAAAAGCGATAAACAGCTCAGCATATCCTGCCAGCAGATCGCTCAACTGAGTGCAGGGTAGATCGCTATTGATCGTCTAGAAATGTGAGCTGCTCTGTCAACTCTACTATCTGCAGCTTCTCTTCTAAAATCCTAAAAATTCATGAAGAGCTTTTAGAGTTAAAGCAAAGGCAACACCGTTACGACTCTAACCACAACAACCTAACTCTTAGCTACACGATTTTATATATAGACTCTCCAATCTACATCATACTCTTAAAGCATCTTAGTTCGAACCAAGTTGCTGCCCAATCGCTTCAGCTGCCGATATAGTCGTATCGTTGGACATAAGGCGAACTCATTACATACCTCGCTTATGTATGTAGCTTGGGCTGTTCTGCTGGTTTGTGTGGCTTGGGTGGCTTGGGTGGTGCGTGTGGCCTCATCGTCGTCTGTGGTTTTTACACCTTTTGCGCCTTTGTCAACATTTTAATGACAGCAATTCAGGCAATGTTCAGGAGTCGCTGATGGTGCTCCAGATACCTAGGCATTGTGTATGCGCTAGGCTAGCAGCAGGACCTGACCCACGGACCGACAGCCAGGCAACAGGACTAGTCATCAAGCGAAAACAAGCCAACCCACCACTCCACACCCTCTCCCACCCACTACCACCAACTCACTCACTGGAGTCCTTGCGGATTGTGTAATGTGTTTGAAGTTTGTTTGTGCGCCAGATAAGTGTCATATTTAATTTTTTCCTGCTGTCGCATTTTATTGTTGCATATTCATGACTGAGCGAGTCGAGGCTGGTGGTTAACAGCTCTTATCTATTTTATGTTGCAGCTTTTCTTGCCACCACAGGTCGCAAGAGACGTGGCCATAACACCGACTCCAGCTGTCGATAAGGCAGCAACATTCCAACTTTAATGCTAACTTATTTCTTCGTCATTATCATTTTTGTATTCTTTTATTTGGATTCATATTTGAAGTATGCATACGAAAATGATTGTGGAAGACGTTAAGCTACGTTTAATATTTGTGTTTAAGAGCGACAGTTGGCTCATTATTATTCGATTTTCATTAAGGGATTTATATTTGCAAAGAGATGGAGATCTGTCTGCTCTCTATTCTTCTAAATGCTTCTATTGATCTCCCAGTGCTCGGTTCGAGCATGAGCAACAGGTACACATTGCTCGATTGAACAACATAGAACATTTTATATATACATATAAATAACAGCTGGCACACGACAATCAGTATGACATTTAAATATATTCATATCCATATTATATATAATAATATTCATAGTAGAGAGCAATTTGATTATCATATGATGCTCTTGTGTCCCCATTCTTGCTCACGCTACAGTTTATATGCATATGTATGTCAGATCGTTTTGTATGCATTCTCAGTTACTTCCCTCACCTTCAGAGGGTTAATTTTTGCAACGCTGCTTTTGCCATATTCAGCATATTCTATCTATTAGTGCCGTTTGTCATATGTGAAACCATTAATTTTCCGCCGGAAAACTGAGCCGTTGAGTTTGTCATTTAATTGAATTTGACTGGCAAGCAGCGTCTGGAGGGCTATGGAGCTGTCTGAGAGAACTTAGCCAGCCAGGAGTTCGCCTGCTGGGAGCAGCACTGCGTGCCTGACCGAACTGCTGATAGACATACTTGATATGCTTATCCAGCTCACATGTGCGTCTGGAGACAACTTCATATACGTAGTCGATTTCACGTGCCCTGTCAAAAGGAATTTAAATAATGACAAACGACGCACGCTGCAGTCAAAGTTGAGAACAGGCCACAGAACAGTTTCACGAATTTCCCATTCCAAATGAAAAAAGAAAAAAAAATAAAGGAAAAGAAATTCAAGTAACGCAGCAAAAGATAAAAAATTGCGGTTTGTCTTAACTTGTGGGGCCAAGTTTTTTGGCTGTTGAAAATTCTAATGTTGTCACATTTGCATCCATACATGTGTGTGTAGAGTGTGTGCATGTGTGAGTGTGTGTGTGAGATCACGTAGCACGTGGCAGATTGCATAGGGATTGGTTTGGTTTGGTTTGGTTTGCTGCTCCGCCGAGAGACATTTCTTATTTTCATATTATTGCGATTTAGTTTTATGCTGCCAAATACCCTATGTATATAGGGTATATTGGCTTTTGAGGTACGAGCAAATGTTTATTATTTAGATAGATATAAAACATATATTATTTTCATGTTTTCCAATCAATTTATCGAAATATATTATAATATCTATATTTTTTGTAACTATTTGGCAGCATAAAACTAGATATTAAAAACAATAATAAAATAAGTTTATTAAATAGAATTTTCATCAAATATATATATTTTTTATTTTTATATAATTTTATTCTTTAATTTTCAACCTGCCTTCATCAAGTCTTGCCTGAATCTTTCACAAATTTTCTACCCTGCACCCTCCTAGAGCAGTTTCTAGTCGCATAACCTTAACTATTTTCCGCTGCTTGTTTTTCCTTTTTGCGCTTTATTTTTGATTTATGGCACACACGCATCTGAACCAAGAAAAAAGAAAATGTTGAAAAAAAAAGCTGAAATGAAACGCTTTTCTTCAGCATTTGCCGCAACGGAATTATTTACCATTTGGCATTGTTTGGGGCTAGTTTTTTTTAATAGAAAAATAAAAACGAAATGAAATTTATGACGGAAATGATAAGAGTGCACACACACACACACACACACACACACGCATGGTTACAAATGGCCAACAAAGATATCTCGTAACTGGCTAAACAAAAACTTTTAACCCAAAAAAGAAGCAGAAGAAGAAAAAAACATTTCTATTTGCTGTTTCCGTTTGTTTTGCAGCTATTTCAAATATTTTTTTGCCCATTGGCCAGCGGAAACGGATGCGGCCATTGTTGAACATGAGCAAACAACAAACTCACACACACACAGAGAGAGAGAGAGAGACAAACAGGATTAATGCTAACAACAAATATAACTTTATTAAAAAATAAATGAAATTTGTGCACTGGCTGGCCGAGTCCGAAAAAGGATTTGCCCGCAAAACAAAAACTAAGTTGAAACCAAAAAAAAAGTCGGCGTCAAAACTATGCAAAGAATTTGAAAGTTGAGACAAAGGCCTATTGCCCGAGCACCGGCTGCAGCTGCGTTCGCTCGACCTTCCCATTGAGCCCTTTGCCACAGCGGGGGCATATTTCGAATTGTTGTCCTTCTCGGAGTCGGACTGGAGCCTCTGGCCTCTGGCAGTGGCAGTGGCAGTGGCAACGGCAGCTGCTGCTGCTGCTGCTGCTGCTTGTTGAAAGCATTTCTGACATTACAACTGACCCAAAAGTGGCCAGGACCTGCAGAGATAGCGTCACAGCAAACAGGACACACATGAGCGCCTCATCAAGTGTGTCTTCGTGTTAGAGCGTGTGTGTGTGTGTGCGGAAAACGGAAACGGATATGGCTGCTGGACAACGATTCGGTCTACGTTTGCTTTTCTTGTGGAATGGGCACTGGCCAAAAGGCGTAAACGGGATTAATTGAATTGAATAATTACATACACAAACATACTCAAACATACAACAACAACAACAACAAACTGAATTTTGTTATGTTGCACAGCTCCTGCCTGCTGTTGTCGAGAGTGCAGCCAATTTAGCTATTTTAGCTATTTATTTTTATAATATAATATTTATTTTTAGCGGCACTTTTTTTCTGGAGTTTTAGTTATTTCTGGCTTGGCATGAGCCAGAGGCTGATTGAAGCCGAGGTCTAAAGCTATTGCTGAGAATAAGATCTGAGACTGAGGCTGAGGCTGAGGCCTGAAGCTTGAGTCTGACACTAATTGAGTCTGAGCTGAGGCTGACGGATGAGGCTATTCCTAAGGCTGAGGCTGAGGCTGAGGCTGCGGCTGAGGCTGAGGCTGAGGCTGAGGCTGAGGCTGGGGCTGAAGCGGATTGAGACTGAGAATAAAGCTGAGGCTCATTAAGACTGAGGCCTGAGCCCGAAGACTGAGGCTGATTGCGTAGCCACAGATCATAGGTTCATTCTCAGGTTCATTCTCAGCATCGGGTCTCAGTTTCAGACTTAGACTTTAGCCTCAGGCCCTAGCCTCAATAATACTCATACTCAGTCTGAGATTCAGCTTCAAAGTTAGGCCTCAGGTCATAGTGTCAATTAGCCTCAGGTTCAGCCACAGACACTCTAAACTCATATCTCAATGAAATCTCTAAACTCATATCAGATGATGATATTAAAACTGTTTGATTAGAACTTGCAAATAACAAGCGCTAGATTCACTGTAGAATATTACTTATATAGCAAAACAATAATATCAATCAAATATTATATAGTTTATTATCCCTTATGCTGGACTATCAAAACAGTAATCATGAATTTTCTGGCACCACTTGTCGATGACTTGTTTGCTTCAGTCAGTCTATGGCTCTGTTTTTGCCCTCTTAGCCTCACTCGCCGTACAAACTTCACGCTGTTTCACTGTGTAGTTGTTAAATGGCTAATTTGTTGTGTTGCATGTTGTTGTTAGTTACAGCTGCCACAAAATGTGTCCCAACTCATGCTCCAGCCTCTGTCGCTACATGTGGCCAGCATCTAGCAGCAGCAGCAGCAGCAGCAGCCGAAAGGGTTTTAACTGCCCGCCGATGCTGTCAAGGACATTTGTCATAATTTACCAACATATCTACGCATTACAGTGTGGGTGTGTCCAGCATGTGTATGTTTTCTCTGTATGTGTGTGTGTTTTGTGTGTGATTTGTGTTCATTGGCTTAAATGCCTTGTGACGCAGTCCTGTTATTAGTCTAAACACCTGTGGCACATGCCGCATGCGAATGTGACACAAGCATTAATTATCCTTATGGCATCCAGGATAATGATAATGATTACGTTGCTGATGCTGGCAACACATCATGGTTGCTTAATCATCTCATTAGGCTGGGCCCTGTCACAGTCGAAGCCAGAATACTAATTCGTATGGGCGTAAACCTAAAAAGTTTCCAATTTCAATGCCTCGACTTGCTGCAGCAGGCCTTTATAATTGAATGTCAATTAAATAGTAATAGGCATTCAGAGCTTTGAAATTGAATAACATAATTTATAGTAAACTAAACTATTGTCTAATAAAAATCTAATTAGATTTTAGAATATATTTAGACTTTAGTTTGGAATGCCTGAATAGATAATACCTCTAACTATACGTAGTCTTTTGTTAACCAATTTCTTTGTTAATTAGTGATCTATTCATTCTTTTGAATATATCATATATATGCAGGTATATCAATTTTCCAAGTCTTTCACAGTTTGGGCCTTTATTAAAACTGAGAGGGAAATTTCAAAGAATTTTGGAGTAAGTATTAAAATGATAACAAGAAGTAGATAATGGAGCAATAAAAAGTGAAAGTGGGGTACTCGATATCTGCTAATAAGAGTTTTTCACTCACATATTGAAAAAGTCAGAGAGCAACCAATTGCATTGGTTCTTCAATGATTTCGTTCACGATCGAACAGAAACTTTGTATAGCTGTTTGTGAGAGAATCGTCTTCGAAAGCGCATGTGAGTGTTAATGTGAGCATATGTATATCAAATTGTAGACCATTTGCATAGATTCTTTTCCTTAGCTACTCACTTACAAAGCCTCAATTGGTGAGCGTCAATCGTAACGCTCTCTAAATGATGATCGGCTAAAGAGCGTTACACGAATCGTTCAACTCAAAGCGAAAACCCAAAACGAATAGAATCGAAGATCTTACTCACAGCGAGGGCAAGTGAGAATGATTTCTATTGGAAGTATAATAGAAATAGAGCGTTAATAATAAGCCGGTCAAGTGATATTTTCGAGCTATGAGACACATTATATTTAGCAAAATGCTATTTAAACTGTTTAAACTATTTATATAAAATATTTAATATTTAATATTACCAAATCAATATATTAGCTAGCAAATGCTCAATTTATATCGTATTGAAAATAATATGATATATATTAATATAATATTACTCTTTAATTTACATATATGTAAATTGCATAATCATTATTTTTATATAGTAAACTCTGAATTCACATCGTTTTAAATATCATAGAATGCACTCTCTCTCTCTCCCCTCTCTATCTCTCTCTATACATATCTAAATATCTATATATATACATCTCACTCTCTCTCTCTCTCCCTCCTTTTACATTTGACATTTAAAATCCGACTAATTATATACTTAATTTCATATACAAAAGTAAACTTTAATGAATTTTCCCATTTATATAATAATTATTATTTAAATGACATCCTTATGAATATCTATATATGCTTATAGTATGTATGTATATATCTGCATGCATATGTAATTGTGTTTGTGTGAAAAGAGATGCTTAAGATTGGCATTCGCTTGACATTTTCCAAGCTCATTTATGCTGAACTCTTATTAATTCGATTTTTATCGTGCCCCTGGGAGTCATTGTGTGGCATTTTACGAATTTCAAGAATTGTGCATATTTCCGCCAGGCACCCACCCACTCCGCCAGCAACAGCAACACCCACTAACCAACCAACCCACCCAACTGGCTGGATACACCTACAATACGCAGAGCTCACCTAAAGCGCGTAAATCTCGTGCGTCTTTATTTCTTCATTAATTTGAGCGGCGACGCTGGCAGCGACAGCAACAGCGACAGCGACGCCAGCAGCGCCAGCAAAGCAGCACACTTCAGCGCTTAGATTGCCAAAGGTAGATTATTATATTATATTATACTCTAAGAAAAAGAGTTTTTAGCTGGTTAGAAATTATATTAAAAGATATATAAATTATTGATATGATTTATTCAAGAATAGTTTTTGTAAATTAAATTTATCTTCTATATACTAGCTTGTTGAAATATATTATTTATAAATATAATTTTTATTTCATAACCAAGTCTTTTCATCTTAAACTTTTTGTAATATTCTGCCACTTGTGATTTCTAAATAAGTGAAATCTAATTAAATACCTTTCTACAGTTAGTGTATTTCGTATTCGCTTTGCTGCTGTTGAAATTTTTTCATTTGGCTTGGCGCGTGCGACGCCGCTTGGGGTGACCCTCTCTCTGGCTGGAATGGGTGGCTGGCCGGGATTGGGTGGCGGGTTGGGGGGTTTTAGCTCGCGATTTGAACGAGTTAACGTTAACGTTAACGTTAACCCCTTACAGCTGTGGCAATTTAGACAGTCGTCCTGCGCCCGGGCTCAGCCTTGGAAATCTAATTAAAACAACAACCACCGATTTTTGTCTTTCGGGCCGCGTCTAAAGCTTTATAAATGTTTTGATTGCATTAAAGCGCTGCCAAGCGAGACAAGAGACGGGGTAGCTGGCTTGGGCAAATGCGTATGGCAAATATATATTTAGAATTGGATATACTTAGAGTCTCAATATGTGTGTGTGTGTGTGTCTAAAGGTTAGGCAAGACAAAACTTTTCTATTTGAATTGTCAAAGCTAGGAAAAAGTTTTAGTTTTGATTTTATTTTATCTGGCTAATTTATGGTTGTTTTAGAGCAGATTAATGGCTTGTACACGCTAATTATAATATCATTTATATGAAATGTATATAATTA
This sequence comes from Drosophila antonietae, assembly GCA_030914385.1. Taxonomy (NCBI): domain Eukaryota; kingdom Metazoa; phylum Arthropoda; class Insecta; order Diptera; family Drosophilidae; genus Drosophila; species Drosophila antonietae. The sequence continues at coordinate 123,001 of JAUESO010000122.1, read as the reverse complement.
TATTTGCAGAGAATTCATTAAATTAAAAGAAAACGAACACAGCATGAACGTTGCACTCGTATATAATCGGAGTAGTCTAGGAGAGAGGAGTGTAACTGTTAAATAGCATAGTCTAGAACTGGAAATAGCATAAAATTTAGTTTCAAGGAATTGTTAGAGGCGGTCAACAGTCCCGGTCCGGGATAGACGGAAATTGTACTATAAAAAATATATATTATATTAAAAGCAAGAAAAACTTTCTTAGATCCAAAATGAATATAGTAAACTTGTTAGAGTTGAATAAATAGTTCTTAAGAGTCTAAATAAGTAACAACAAACGAATAATATGTACTAATCCCTAGTTAACTGTTTATGCATAAAGACGATATAAAGAGTTTTCGGCTTTTAAGCCATGCTCAAAACAGACATGCTCTTCATTAACAAATAATATGTATATAGTTATATATAATATCTATATATGTATACACATACAAGTTAATGTTGACTGGCAAGCAAAGCTTCTTTGTCTGTCTCAGTTGTGATTTGGCATCCATATAAATGGAAACATTTTGAGCTCGGCAAAACTAGAAGTTCATAATAGACAAGTTCAACTGTGAGTGTGCCTACTCTTACTCTCTCTCTCTCTCTCTCTCTCTCTCTATCTCTCTTTATATATATATGTATGTGTTTGTGTGTGTGCGTGTGTATTTGCTTGAGTCTATTATTTCAGCTCGATTAAATCGTCTTACGGCTCAACGAGCTTTGTCTTAATATTATGTAGATGTCTAGAGATAAACGGTAGTCGGCTGCAGAGGTATGGCCTAAGCTGTGGACGCTCGAGAGTCCATAGTGCCCATAAGCCTGGCACATCATAAGCACATCCTTATGTAAATCTTCATGCGTGTGTGTGTGTGTGTGAGTGTGTTTATGTGTTGGTTGATAAACAAAATGTAATTTAGTACGAAACGGTCAAAGGACGCAGGCACCTCAGGCAGCGTCTTTGGGGCAACGTGTTGCGCCTTGTGAGACTGCGAATCTGCGAGCTGTTCTCTGCCAAGAGTTGTGAGTTGACTCTCGACAGCTGCCAGGACATGGCAAACGGCTAAAGGACCAAAGACAAATGCCTTTCTGCTGCCAGCAGGCAGCCAGGACAACAGCTCCTTGCAACGGCTGTGCAAAGATGATGATCATGATGATGATGATGATGATGGTGCTGAGTTTGTTTGACGTAGCTGTTGTTGTGGTCGGAATTTTGAGGGCAGGCAGAGTCTGAGGCTCCGCTCGTCACACATGTCGCCAAATGGCAAACACTTTGGGCTGTCCTCCTGGCCTCCTCCTCCTCTTGCTGCTGCGGCCATGTAAGCGATGTGTTTATTTGCTTTGTTTCCCATTGTTAAAAAACATTTATGCAAACAGAAGGCCGAAATGCCGAAAGCTTTGCAACTGACTTTTCAATTGAGTCGCTCATGAAATGTCACATGCCAGGCAGCAGCAGCAGCAGCAGCAGCAGCAGCAAAACTGTTCAAGCAAAACAAAACGAAAAGCTTAAACTAAATTGCATTTCTTTTGTTGTTATTGCTGTGGCCATAGTTTCGCTCGCTCTCTCGTTTACAGTTGGAGGTGCTCACTCTCTTTTCCTATTTGGCATTCGCTTGCGCTCGCGCGTGCTGGCTATCTCTCTCTCTCGCACTCTGTCTCTCTCTCACTCACTCTGTCTCTCTGTATATTTCTTGCCCGGTCTAACGCACGCTTGCTGTCGTCGCTCTGTCCTGCTCGCTCACGCTCGGCAAAAGCTCCTCCTTCATTTGGTGTGCTTTGTCGCCGTTTCTGCTTTAGGGATTTTTATGACAAAAACCAACAACAACAGCAACAGCAACAACTACAGCAACTACAACAACACGCTGCTGGCGTCGGCAATGAGAGCCGAATCTCTTTTGGTATTTGTTGTTGTTGGTATTGTAGGGGCGTCGCCATTTTGTGTACGCTGCGTTGGCTCCACCCATTTGGCTAGTGCGATTAAATAACACAAGCACAGCTTAAACATCCACATTATATATATATATACAAATACATATGTACATATATATATATATATGTATATAAAGTATTTTTTACATAGCTCACACTTTATATATAGAGTAACTATATACGCATGAAAGCGCACAAATGTACACACACCACACGTGCACTTGCATATGATACTATGTAAATGCTTTTGGGGGTCTTTGGCCGAGGGAGTTTTATTTACATTTAGTGCACTTTTTGCACAGTTCCCAAACAAATAGTCAATAATTCCTTTATTTATTTGCCAACTGCAAGCGAATTGTGTAAAAAATTACATGAAATTAAATATTTGACATTTGCAAATTAATTAACTTGCATTGTAAAATATTAAATAGTTGACTATTTAAGGTTCAGTTAAAGTAATTTGAGAGGAAATGAATAACAGAAGAATATATATACTATAATTGGTGCGTTTTCAAGATAATTACAAAAGTCCAGGGGGTCGAAGGCTACAAAAAGTAGATCTTTCTGGAGAAATGCTCATAAATGATTTCTATTTAGGTATATTAGATATTCAGATTCATTGTATTCATAAATAAGATGTTTACTATTTTATAAGCAGCCAAAATTAATTTTTGAAAACATTTATTAGAAAACATTGATTACAAAAGGTAAAGAAGAAATTTCTATTTCGTTAGGTGCACATGCATTAAACTTTCATTGATAATTTACACATTTAGTTTTCTACTCAAAGTTGACTTATAATTTAATATACAATTTAAGAATAATTTGTCAACAGAAGAAAAACATGAAATTTCTGTTTAAATATTTTCTATTTCATTAACCTGTAATATAATGCAAAGAGCTTACAACTTCAAGTTCTATTGAAACTGAAACAAGTAATTTCAGCAGAAATAAAACAATTTTAATTCTATTTAGATAACTTTCGATTAAAAAACTTAGATTAGATCACAAACTTAGATCTTAAAACGAAGTCAAAGCTTGAACAATAATAATGCACGCAGACTTTAGCTTATAATATTTCTAGTTAGATAGCTTAAGTAACGATCAGGTTTGAAAATTTAGAAAAAGTAAATCATTCACTGCATATACTGAAGAGTTTATATTGATTTTTGTTAATTTTGAATTAAAAAAGATACAATTTAATCAATTTTAATCAATTTATCAAGAGAACAGAGTACTGAATGCTTTATATAGGCTGAACTCGCTTTGAAACTGAACAAAAACATAATTTATATATCAATTATATAGTATACTTCTTCAGTTTCAATTTCAACTGCTTTTTATATTTCCTGTTCTCTGCTCTTCCTCTGCCACACTCACTCAGCCTTTAGCCTATTCTTAAATTTCAGATTATGAATATTGAGCTGATATCCCAATGATAATATATAGTAATTTAAAAGTACCTAATATCTTTATTTTACAGTTGCTGCAAACATTACTCCTCCTATTCTTGAAAATCTCATATTAAGAGGTTTGTCTGAATACTTAGGAGCACAAAGCTAAACTTTATAGATTGTCATGTTGGCATATCCAGAAAGCGTAATGTTCTTGGAATATTCTCGTTCAGTTCTAGTTTTGAAATCTGAAATCTACAGAATATGATAGTGTAATAGATGTAATATTTTCAGCAACCATCATGTAAATACGAGAGTATTGTCAAAATATAATAACAAATTATTTACGTAAAAGATTATTAAATTGATTGAAGTTCAATAATTATAAGTTTAGAATATGCTTAAAAACATGCTGTTATAGAAACATTTTGGTTTTAGATTTCAACTCATTTAAAACATTCAGAGGAGTATAGTTTGTTCCAGGTTGCTATTCTTTGTTATTAAATATATATATTTATATATCCTGAAGCCATTGAAAATGGGAATTTAGAGTATAAAGGGTTTGTGAAAATGCATGTAACAGACAGAAGGAGACGTCGCAGACCCCACAAAGTATGTATATTCTTGATTAGCATAAAAAAGGTTGATATAGCTCTGTTCGTCTGTCCGTCCGTCTGTCCGTCCGCATGAACGTCGAGATTTCGGTAACTACAAAAGCTAGAGAGCTGAAATTTCACATGAATACTCGTATGTTAGTTACGCAGTACGACTTTTTTTCGATAACTCATCCTATTTCCAAATTACAAATTATCGATAAAAATCGAAAACTTGTTTACTTTTTTTTACGTTTTTCTCGACTAGAGCCTTCTTACTTGCTATTCCTATTTACTAACTTTAATCAAGCTTGTGCAATCTATACTAATTCATAAATATATAAAATCTACATACACTTTTTCAGCATATGCATTGAACGTTTTTTTGCCTGAAGCGTATCATATTTTATTAGACCATGGACTCGTCTGAAACTGAATGCCTTTAAAATAAGTTCTAGAGTTATATTATATACAACTCTGGAACTTTAAATTTCATACGAGTCTATTGGCATAATATAAAAACAAATAACAAATTTATAAAATATTCTATATATTATTATATATCTAAAAATTAATCCAAAGCAAATATAGAAAACCTTTTGACTGCCCATATAATGCAATTTGTGCGCGTCTCGCCAAAAACAATCGAAGAAATTCAATTAAAGACAAAAGTGGGCAATTTGCTCTCAACTTGTTTATGTTTTTTCTTCAATTTTTTTTTTGTTAATTGGTAATTGGATTTGTGGCTCAGAGCCGACTCGTCGACTATTTGACTTGTTAATTTTATTGTTGTTCTTTTGAGAGTCGTCTGGCTGGTGCCTTGGGCCTGGTAGCCACATCTCGACTGGTGTCTCGAGACCTCGCGTCTAATGAGTGAGTAAATAGAATAAAAATTTGTAAATTTTCGGTAAATTTCGGCGAGCCGAGTCGAGAAGTCGAGAAGGCGCTGTTGAGCCATTGTTGAGAAGACTTTGATTTGCCCAAACAATGAGCGAATGAACGAAAGTAAAACAAAATCCTTTTGTACTTAGCCGAGTTCATTTATAATTAAGTTGTCTAATTCATTTCGGCTTTTGTTGATATTCATTTTTTTCTTGCCTTGGCACTTGTTTCCCTGTTGTTGTTCCTTGTTAGCCTTGCTGTTGTTGTTGTTGTTTCCCATTACCACAAAATCCACTTTAGACTCCCCGCTGCGCTGAATCAACAGAAAAGAAACGTTTTTTTCTCTCTCTTTCTCTCACTCTCTCTCTCTTCTGCTTCTGTCGTCTTGTTTTCTGTTTTGTTTTTAATGATTCTTATGGCATTCGAGTGGCTTTTTATGTGCACTTCAGCTTCAGCTGGTGTAGTGGTGCTCCCTCTCTCTCTTTCTCTCTCTCTTTCTCTCTCGCTCTCTCTCTCTCTCTCAATGTCTCTCTCCTCACACCCTCTCGCCTAGGATTTGGAGACGTTCAAGTGGCTCAAGTCGACGGCGAACGGAAACGGAAATGGAAATGGCAAAGGCAACGCCATGAAGTTCATTTTATTTATGCGCTCACTTTTCGAGCAGGAATTAGCAGGCAGATAAAACAATGGCCAAATCCAGCAGGAAGCCTGCACTCACCTGGCCCCCATCGCCGGGAGACATACTTAAAATGCAATAAATACAAATGGAAATGGGCTAAAGCATTGCCAGTCCCAGCTGCCAGCTACAGCGTGTGCTTAGCCTCGACTATAACTCGAGAAAGTTAAACAATTTCATTGCTCGAGCTTAATATGCTTCGGCAGAAATGTGAATTAACTCTATCAAATCTTTCGCTCTCTCTCTCTCTCTCTCTCTCTGTCTCCTCCCAATATTATAACAAAATTTGTTATATTTTGTTACCTAGTCTCAAACTATGACTCTGAAACTGAGTTTGTGTTGGAGTCTGCGGCTTCTTTCTTTAAAAAGCACAAGATTTACATTTGTTTCTCACTTTCAATGAATTCCCAATTCCACATTTGCACTTACAGATCTATATTTGTTTGGGAAGCCTTACGGCATGCCTTTTATGTTTTCAATTCATATATTTTCCATTTTCCATTCGCTATTTCCATTTGCTTTTATCAACTTTCAATAAGATGAAGTCGAAAAGAAATCGCGCAGAATGCGAAATGTGTCGCGTAATTTGCCATTAGCGCTATAAAGGCAAATTATGAAGTCGTACTGGATGACCCCGCCCTGGTAGTCGCCCACCTTTGTGGCGCCCCTTTTGGCATTTTTTTCGCTATTTTCTTTTTTTTTTTTTAGCCTGCTTATTGTGCGGTCTTCTCGCGCTGCTCTAATTCGCCTAATATGGGCAAATGACACGAGGCACGTTCCGTTAGCTGGCTGGCGAGGGGCGTTCAGTCGCCGGGGCGTGCCATTTTTCACGGTCCTTGTTACGCTTATCCTCATGGCTCATAATAGCTTTTCATTATTGTTATTATGCCGAGAGCTCCACTCGTGAAAATCTCCGTTACAACATTAACAAACGCATAAACAAAGCGCGCCAAACAGCGAATAAAGAAATGCCAGAACTTAAGCACTCGCTGGCAGTAAGAACAAGAACAAGAACAAGAACAAGAAGAAGAGGAAGGAGAAGAAAAAACAACAACATACAAACAAGCATCCTTAAGGACAGCGAATATTCAAATGAAGTCGCGCGATAAGCCGACTTCAAATCTGTGAAAAACTCTGACGCCCCGCGCTTCAGTTGCCCCCCTCCACCTAGCTCCCAATGGCGTCTGTCTGTGCAATGGAATTTCTACGCGTTTTTTCTCCCATCAGCTCTCCCTTTGCTGCAGCCTGTGCGTGTCCTGTGCCGCTGGCTAGGACTCATGGATGGGACCCACTCTGCTCGCTTGTAATGGGGTGTGATTTGTACACTTTCTGCTTGTTGTTGTTGTTGTTGTTGTTGTTGCTGTCTTTGCCTTTTTGGCCGCGACCGAGCAAAACGATTTTTTGCCCCATTCTTAACTAAGCCATAAAATTCCATTTTACAAACTGTGAATCCTTCATGATCACTTTAAGTGGTTCGCGCGTACTTTTTTCTTCATCTTCCTTCTCATCACTTCTCTTTTTTTTGCCTTCCCCTCATTCCTCTTACTTGGCGCCCCCGCGCGGCCAGTTGACGGCAATCATTGCCGGATACTTAAGCGGATTTGCATCTTTGTTTGGACTTCTTCTGCCACTCGCCCTTTTTTTTTTTTAGCCAGGACGAAGGACAAAGTCTTTGCCTTGTCTGTTGTCAAAAGAAAACATAATTTCTTTTTTTTTTTTTTTTTTTGTGGCTGGTTGCGCGTTTACTTCTGGCGACGTCTTCATCAAAATAGACAATGTTGCGCCAGGCGCTCCGCTTCGTCCTTTGTCCTTTTGGTAGCTCGGGTTTTGTCATTTTTATGCGAGTTCTTCAAAACTTTGCGCCCAAATGGCGTTTACTTAACGTTTTGCACTCGCCGCCGCAGCCAATGCGATTTGTTATTAGGTTAAGTGCTTTGTCCAGATCCTCTCCAACCAAGCCCTCAGCTGAGCTCCATTTGTTGCTCGTCAATTGCACTGAGTTGTGGGCGTTTGAGCTCGTATATCTCCAATTGAAAATCTCTAGAAATTGAGAGAGCTAGAGAGGTATAAATAATATAGAGAGTAAACTTGAAGAGTAATCATAATTGGGAAAAAATTAAAAATTTAAATTTAAAATTAAAAAAAAAAAAATTAAAATTAAAAAAACAAATAAATAAAATGATAAAAAGTTTTCATTTAATTATTTTTTAATTTTTTCTTATTATTTATTAATGAAATTAATGAATTCTCGAGCTTATTGTAATGTTTGGGCTCTCTCTCCCCCTCCCTCTCTCTCTGTCTCTCTCTCTCTCTCTCTCTCTCTCTCTCTCACTCTCTCAATACTTTATTTATTCTTTTTATTTGTATGTTTTATGTCTTTTGCATACAAATCGTGAGTATCATAAGGAGTTCTCAACTCATCTTTGATTTCACACACTCTCTCTCTCTCTCACTCTCTCTTACTCTCTCCCACTATCACTCCCTCTCTCTCTCTATACTCATCTCTAACGTGCTCACTTTTGCCACATCATCATATTTTTATAGCGAATCTTTATGGGCATAGCAACTCCATTGAAATGGCCAGCAGCTGGCTTCAGCAATGCATTCGCCCCTCCCATTGGTTCGTTCACTTCAGCGCGCTGAGGCGCAATGTAGACAACAGTTTTGCCAACAGTTAAACTTATCACTGACGGCGTCTGCCGCGAGCACAGTAACTGTTGGAGTAACAGTAAATTAGCCTAATGACGGAGCGGAGAGAGAGAAAGAGAGAGGGATAGAAAGTGAGCAGGAGCGCAACAGAACGAATGAGCTGGGAAAAAGAAACTGCATGGCCTCGGATGTTGACGATGTTACGCAGCACATTTCATAATTCCCGCGCCATGATTAAGTGCCGGCCCCAAGGAGAGCGTGGAGCGAGCGGCCACACAGGCTTCAGTTGAGCTTAGAGTTTTTCTTTGGCAAAAGTTTTGCAAGTTGTTGCAGCGGCTCTCCCAAGATGGCGGTCGCATAATTAAGCAGCTGAGTGGCTGGGCGGGGTCGGGGGCAGGTAGGCAACTAAAGGCGCGCTGGTGCGGAAGTGTGAAAGTTGTACGTTGCCCACTCTCTCTCTCTCTCTCTCTCTCTCTCTCTCTGTCTCGCTCTATGTGCCTAGCACTCATCTGTAGACTGACAGCTGGAACTACTCATAAAACTTTAGCGTGCAAGCCTTGGGAATTGCTATGAAAACCCATAAAAGAAATATACTTTCAGCACGTCTTAGACATTTTTGTTAATATTTAAATGTATAATAAATTTTTTCTAGTAGAGTTAGTTACCTTGATTTGTCGACTGCTTTTATAAGTTTTTACATGTTAAGAATTCATCAGTAGAATCTCTCAGATCATCTCAGTTGCTTTCGACTTGCTTCTTCTGTTAGATTGTTATACTTAATATATTATTAACATAGCTCACATACAACTGCAAATCTTTTGAACCTTCACGCACTCCTACCGATATCAACCTAAAAAAATCATTCTCCCTCTCTCTCTCGTTCTCGCTTGACTTCGGTTCTTTTCGTTTTTCAATTGAGTATCGTGGCTTGAGCTATTTGTACGACGCTCTTTGAACGTACATATTTTAGGGAGCGATACGATTGAAGTTCGTGTAATGAGAGTCAGTAAATGAGCAAATACAAGAGCAAAACATAAGAAAACGATTGCAAGTCTATCAAAAACGAAGTCGTTGAAGAAGCAATGCAATCGTTTACGCTCTAAGTTTCTTCTCAGAGTGTGAGTAAAAGACATTGAGAAACGGTCAACAGATAATTATGAGCGCTGATTATAAATGATTTTATTTAGAAAATTTCACTCTATCTTTGTGTATTTTTCTCTCTAAATATACATTTCTGTTTGCCTCCTCCCTTCTGTCTCTCTAACTCTCTCTAAATAAACTAAATCTAAATAGAATATCAAATATTTTATATTTACTCCACCTTCTTCACCTTCCTGTTTATGTTCATTGGCCGTGTGTTGCTCACTTTGAAATTCAAAGGCAAAGGCAAAGGCAAATCTAAATCCAAGTCCAGATCGAAATCGAAATCAAAACTAATGAAGTGAAAACGGCACTAAAATGTCTTAATATGTTGGCAACGTGAGCGGGCAAGCTGCAAAATGGTTAAACACCAGCCACAAGGACATGCCTCGCACATAATATCCTTGTTGATTTCTATTCGGGCGATTTACTGCCTATGCATACTTTGTTGTTGTGGTTGAGTTTGCTTTTGTTGGCTTGCCTTTGTGCTTGCTTATGCGTTGCTTATCTCGATGCGGGGATCAACAGCAACAGCAACAGCAACAGCAACAGCAGCAGCAGCTTTAGTCCTGCTACTTTCCCCCATTCTGACGTATTCTGATCGATAAATTTTCCATTAAAGTTATTTTTAAATGCTGCAAGAAAAAGCAGAAAACACAAGACAGCACAGGAACGTGTGCCAGCCTGCGCCAGGATAATGTACTCGTTATGCCCGATAAAGTTATAAACTCGTCTTCGTGTGTGCCAGCAGCAGCGAGGGTTGTCCCTGTCCCTGTGCTCAGCCTATCGAATTGATTTACTGCCTGCCAAATTTACACACACACACACATGTGTGTGTGTGTGTGTGTGGATGTTAGTTAACGCAGCGTGTTTTTGGAAAAGCTCTAAATCGTTGCAGTTAGTTACAAATATTTTTATTTTCTATATTTTTCTCTTTTAAATTTAAAATTTTAAATGTAATTTAATTCAGTTCATTTCTATATATACAAAATATTTTCATAAAATATATTTTAGCATTATTTCCTTTGATAAATATTTAATTTTTGCATTTAGCTGAATATATTTTTGATTGAAATACACATTGTCCTCACAGTCCAATTATATTAAGCAATAGCAGCTCTCTCATTCTCCGCCCTACCTCTCTTCACGCTCTCCCACACACACACACACACACACCTATCATATTTGTGGCTTGCGGCTGGTGAATTCCTTTGGCTTTGGCTTTGCGTAAAGTTATCTGATTGAGTGCGAACTGCCAATGGTCTCAACACTCGCAGCTAGCAGCAGTCAAGCAGCCAGGACATTGCCAGGATGCCTCGCTCACTCCATCTGCATGTGTTCGTTGTGTGTGTGTGTGTGTGTGTTTTTTGTGCGATGATCTAAAACGGAAATCCTGTGGGCAGATAACTGCCATGCATTAAGGCAAGCGCCCAGTCCCCATTAAACCCATGTGTTTGCCTCTGTGTGTGTGTGTGTGTGTGTGTTTGTGCTGCTGCTATTTAGATACAAAAAGCAGACATTCAACCCAAGTTCCCCCCACGCCAAGACTTCAAAAACGTAAACCTCAGCGGCAGCAGCATTGTCCTTGTTGTGTGTTTTTTTTTACTGCCTGCCTGGCGCTCTTGTTGGTTATTGAATTAGCCCAATAAACCAGAAAAACAAGACAACACATGCACACCAACACACACACACACTCACAACACACTTATCGAAGCCATCGCATACCACATAAGCGTTATTTCCCCCCGCCGCCACCCCCCACCTCACCCTTAATAGCATCTAGCCCAACCCCCTATGCTTGCGCTCAAGCCGAGGCGTCAAAATAACAGAGAAGGAAAACATTTCAGCACTCGCATTTCAACAACGGCCAATGGCTGCCAGGCAACTCATTAGAATGTTGGCTTCCACTGGGCGCTAATAGCCCAACAGTTGCCCAACACCTCTACTCACCCTACCACCCTCCCGCCCTTGACACTCACCTTACCACGACTGCCTAGCATAATTGGTGGTATTGGAAGTGCCGTTTGGGGGTGGTGTGGGGGCGTTGAGCGTTATTTGCGTTTTGTCATTTGTTGACGACCAAATTCAATGAGTGTGTGTGTGCGTGTGTGTATGCTTGTTACACCTGTGCACAAATTTGTTTGCTAGATCAAAGCAACAGTGCTAAGGTTTCATTATCTGTTGACAGCGGGTAAGCAGAGGAGGCTCAAAACCGAACAACAACAAAAGATGTATGTGATTGACATAATTAATACGTAGATGATTCAAATATGAGAAGATATGTATAGATTAGCTGCCTGATACCCTGTAAATTAAGCTATCCTTGGATATTTTCCCAAAGACTTCAGATAGTTCCCATTGAAACTTCCCCAACAGCTCTCCTATAAAGCGCAGTAAAGAATAAATATTTTAAATATTTAAAAAATATTCTGTTTATTGCTGGTTTACTTATGAGACTTGTCGTCACTTCTTAGTGCGGGCTCATATTGTGTTTCTTTGATCGGGTGACTTTGGCTAGTGTGACGGCAGCTAATTTTTTGGCTTTGGATGGCGATAACAAGCGTGTGCTCGATATATATCGTGGCTTATCAACCTCCGGCTGCTGCAATTGGTTCGCATCAAAACGGACAGCCTGCTGGAGAAATGAATTGAAGTGCTTTGAGTTTGAGATTTCTCTTTGGACTTACGAGATTCCGCTTACGAGGGTTTGCCCGATCCGATTCCCTATAGACCAGACTGCTGGAGGCTTGGCCAATGCTCATTTCATGTTCCTCAATTGCATTGTTATCTAATTTGAGAAAACAAACATAAAGTAATTGCCATTTCATAAACTGTTATCACTTACTTCCCTTTATGTTTCTGATCAGGTACAAGTTTTTGACCAACTCAAAGAGTTGATGCCACATTTCCGTCATTTTGCGCAGAGTGAATGAGTTCGGGCTAAATTCAACAGCGGCTGCTCTGCATAATTTATGACTTGTTCCAAAGATGAAACCGGTGGAAAGACAAAAGCATTAATGTCCACTGTACATGAGGGCAAAAAAAAAAAAAAAACCAAACAATTTTAAGTTAAAATCTTGTTTGACAAATGTAAAAAGTAAAATGTTCAAGCAAACACAATTTGAGCGCAATCTCTGAGCTGCCTGAACTGATGTAAAGTATTCTCACATTTATGTTTATTTGAAAAAGTAACTTTGAGAATTGCATAGAACAGCTGTAGCTGCTTAATGGATGAAGCTATTAATGTTTTCCTTTTTTCTTTTGTTTCCTTAACCATCGTCTATGTATTCCCTTTACATTATTATGAAAATCGCATAGAAAGGCATTGCAAATTGGTAAAATTATCAGCAGTAAGAGCATTCCAGCTGCGGCTTTTGTCATCGAGCCATCACCAAGCCTCTGATTTGTTGACTTTGTGCAACAAGTAAGCGCCGTCTGCCTTTGCCTCTGTTTCTGTTTCTGTTTCTGTCGCGGACGTTGAGAGCGTCCGTGCGTTGCGGAAGTAATTTTTATTTTGCCAGACAATTTGCTTATTTTGTGATTTCCGTTTGCCTACCCCAAGCTGGCCAAATATTTCCGGCCCTTAGCTTGCCCTCTGTCTGTCCGTTTTTTTCTCTCTTTCTCTCTCACTCACTCTTCCTTTGCTTTCTCTCGACTAAATTCTGTTTCTACTCTTAAATCCTTTGGACGCATTTGGCCGTGTCATTTGTATATATAAAATTTTTTTTAAAATTAATTTTTCACAAAAAAAAAGTATATATATATAAATATAAAATAAAGTAAATTTGTAAAAAAAAAAAAGAAAATTATGCGTGGTGCCTGCAACAGCTGTTCATGTTGTTGCTGCCGTCCTGCCAGACGTATATTTACATTATGCGAACGTGTACGTTTGACTGGCACTGTGCGCCTGACGAGCAGGAGGCAGGCATGGTGCATGCAGCAGGAGGCATGGGGCATGTCAAACAAAAATATGACCATTACGCTTCATTTGGTCAACAACAGCAATGAGAATCATAAATAGCCGCATTGTTGTTGCCATTGCTGTTGTTGTTGTTGCTGTTGTTGCTGTTGTTGTTATCCGAAGTCATTTAACAATAATCGCGCGCATATGAAATGGACCATGGCCCATTCACATGACATCGTCGACGTTCGACGATGACGATGACGATGACGCTGCAGCACACACGGCTGCCCCAAACCCAATGCTGGCAGAGACTCGCATCGATGCCGACACGACCTAGCCGGGCATGCGATACATGGCCGGATGTGTAGCCATTGTTGGGCACTCATAAATTGCAAATGGCCAAATACCGTTTAATGGTCACTGGCCACAGCAACAGCGAAATGCAAAAAATCGCCGGCCAGAGCCCCAAAGAGTTCCATTTACAGTTCGATGGCACATGTCAGTCGCAATTTGTGAGTGCGTAAGTCCTATAGTAGAGAGATATAACTTTTGATATATTCGGAATATATTATTATTTTATTTATTGTTTTTCTTGTAGAACATATATTACTGAAGAGTAAGAGTTATGCTAGAAAAAAAATATTATAATTATAAATTTTTGATAATTCATATTGTTTAGTTTTATTTGTTTTAAGATTTAGTTATGAATGATAAATGAAATTTATGAATTTAAAATATATATAAATTAATATATTTTTCTCAAAAGGTTCTACCTTTAATATTTGAGGAAATTCCCTTGATTAATTATTCTGAGAAATTTCCCTCAATTTTAAAATTCTTCAGCGTGACTATGTAAAAAGTTTTCCGGATGTGTTTTTAATGCAGAGTTCTCATTTATTCTTTATAACTAAATTTCCCATCAGAAAATGGTAAAAGATATTTCTAAAAGAGAATATTATTTACAAATTTTATATGTTGCTGAAGAGTAAATTTGTCGCTTGAAGACTGCAATTTCGAAAGTATATTTGAATTTCAATTTTGGGAAATTTTGTTTTTGATTTTTTCAGGGATTTGACATATATAAAATTTAATGAACAAAAAAAGAATAAACAACTTCTTAATATCTCTGTGTGGATTATTCAAATATTTATCAATGAGGGCATTCACAGTGCGGCCTGAGTCGGTTGAACACACTTGTTGTTGGCTATTTGCTTGCGACGCTTGATGCGGCAGCCGTTATTTTTATTGCCTGGCCGCTAGCAGGATCTGAGTCCCGGCCACTGTTCGTTGGCCACTGTCACACATGGCCGGAAATCGGCTCGGACACTGCATGAGGCCAAACATTTGCATAAAACGCCAGCACTGAGCCGCATCGGCCACTGCGGCTGCCAATGAAGCTTCAGGCCGAAGGACACTGGCAACAGCAACAGCAACGGCAATTGCTCTACTCAGCCCAGCCCAGTCCAGGACGTCGCGCCGCTTTCGATTTTCGATTTTTCTCACTGATTTTACACATTTTTCAGTGTCGGGCATTCATTTTTGTTGTTTCTGTTTTGGCCACGTTTTGTTTCTTTATTTTGCTGCAGTCGGGCCGCAGCGCATGTTGTTTATGTGTTTATAGATTAATCGCTTTTTGGTTAAATGACTTCGATAGTCGACATCGGCGTTGGGGCATGACTCCACACATACGCCCCCAACTTTTGCCAAAATGTGCAAGAGACGCTTTAAAGCTAACGCATTTTGTTGCAAATTGCTGGCGACAGCTGTCAAAAGATTTGCGACATGCAAAAGCAGTGAGGGAGGTCTAATGACGAAAAAGTCTATGAGCATATTATATAGATTTTGTTGAGTTAGGCGTGGTATAAATCTAGTTGTTTGAAGGATATTTTGTAACTTTATTAGAGTCGAAGTGAATGCAAGTCTAACTTAAATCACATTTGGCTTTCTCATTGAGCAACGTATTTGATGTGCTTAAAACAGAGCTTGCAAATATATGTTAATCTCTTCTCAATGTCTGCCAATAAATGTCTTTCGCTCACACTTTGAGAAAATAAACTCAGAGAGTAACCAATTCCGTCGGTTCTTCAAGAAAGTCGTTAGCGATAGATGAGAAACATTTATTTGAGTTTTTATGCAGCAAAAGGTCTTTTGCTTATGTATTGGTGTGTACGTGAGTGTGACTGTGTGCATGCGCATGTGTAAGTGAATATCGTTTGATTTATCTACTCACTGACTGACTCTCATTGTACGAACGTCAATCGTATCTAGCCCGAAACGATATTCATTAAAAGAGCGTCACACGAATAATTCAACTCGGAGCGCTCAACCGAAGCCCAAATCGAAAAGAAACGAATGCTCTTGCCTTCGAGAGTGCGAACTAATGAGTATGATACTTTTCGGTTGATCACGCGAAGAGAGCGTGCGAGACTAGAGACTAGAGACTAGAGACTAGAGACTAGAGACTAGAGACTAGAGACTAGAGACTAGAGACTAGAGACTAGAGACTAGAGATTAGAGACTAGAGATTAGAGACTAGAGACTAGAGACTAGACAATATTAATATTGTAATATTATATATAAACTTTAATAAATTTCATTTACCTTTGCCGCTTTCCTTATCGCTTAATGATTCCACACATGCAGCTGCTTCTTTCTCTCCCCCTCTCTCTCCCAGTCCCCTTCTCTGTCTCCCGTTCTGTCTCTTGGATGTCCCGGTTTCGGCATTAACAAAAATGTTAAATACGTTTTTACAATTCTAATTATGCAACCACGTCTACAGCCAAATTACAACAAATGGCAACAGCAGCGGCAGCAGCAGCAACAACAGCTTAAACTCGGTCTGGCACTTGGCATAATTAAGAGTGTGTCTCTTGCTCTCTATCTCTCTCTGTGTGCGTGTGTGTGTGTGTTCGCTGAGATTGTCGCTCTTAAAATGCATAAAAAATAAGCGACGGCGACGACGACGGCGACGGCATTTTAAAAGTTTTACAAATTAAGACATGCGACGAGTGGGCGGGGCGCAATGACACAATGGGTTGGGGAGGAAGGGAGAACGGAATGGGGGTTGGGGCTTTACCACTGCCAATGACTATTTCCGTCTTCCCCGGCCCAGCGCACTCGCTGAAACACTTGCTGAGCTCATGTTAATCAGGTTATGATAATTATTTGTAACAAATTGTGAGGAAGTGGGCGAGTCGAGGGCTGTCAACTCGGAGAGAGGCTTTGCAATTAAAATGTGTAAAATCTACGACGCGACAGTGGAAAACTTTATGAAAATGACAAGGCGCAGGCGACATTTTCATTAAAACAATTAAAATTTAAACTGGCGTTAAATTATACAGGCATTAAACGGACGGGCAATGGGGCGGGCAGCAGCTCCGTTCACAAAGAAAATGCCAGTTGATAAGGGCGGCAGTCTCTAAGTGCTGCCAACTTTAACATTTCCGCTCGCAACTTTGCCGAGTTGGCCTCAATTATTCAGTGGCCCGCAGCAGTAGCAGCAGCAGCAGCAGCAGCAAAAGAAACTAAAGCCGAAAACAGTTTCTCTAATAGAAATGGAAACAGATACACAAATGCCAAATGCCAAATGCCGAATGGAGATGGAGATGGAAATGGTAATGGAAATGGCAAACTTTGTTCGCCGCGTGTCACTTAGCCAGTTTGTCACTTGGCCTTAGTTTCAGTCTCAAAAAAGGGGCGCGTACATGGCCAAAAATGAACTGACAACTTGATAAACTATCGCTGGCTTGGCCAAACTCCGTCAAAGGCAACCAAACCGCAGCCCAAGTACTAAGAGCCAGCCAAACAGCTTGACTCGTTCCAAATAGTTTGCCACGCCCACACACGCACACGCACACAAGATGTGGGCGGGGGTGTTTGCTATTTTACTGGCAGGTGCACGATAAAAGTTTTGAGTTGACAATTAAGAAATTAAGTTCCCACTTAGGCAACTGTCAGTGTCTTCTGTTTGACAAGCAGTCACAGATATATCCACGCACTCAACGTGACTTCTTTGAATAACTTTGAATTGCGGGTTCCTATGATTTTGCTGTTAGCTATGGCACTGTGATATAGCTATACGAATGAGAGACGCTGAGCAGCTGCAAGAAACTCCATTTCACATGTGAGTTGAAGCCTGGCTTTGCATAACTAATTTAACAGCAGGTCAAAGTTCTTTTTAAATAAATCTAAATAATAATGAAATAGCTAGAAATTGGTAGTTCAAGTCTAAGGCTTGTGCGTAGTTTCTGCTTCATTTCCTAGTGTAACTTCCTTTAGCAGCCAGTTAAACTTCCTGTCAAATAACTCTAGTTCGATTGTGATATCGTGTTTTAGTTTGGCAAAAAGCTTCTTGCTAAAGTTACACTTATCTTTAAAATTAATTTAACAATAGGTTAAATTTCTTGTCAAATTAGTCTGGGAAGATAAATTCCCTTTCGTATGACATTTCGTACAATATGTTGAGTTCAAACTTAAGTACTTTATAAGTCCTGTTAAAGAAACTCTTTTTTTTATCTGACATCTTATTTTGTTGTCTATAAAAGTCTAGTTAAAGAAACATTTTCTTATTTGGCATTTATTTTGCACTTTGAGTTCAAGCGTATTTTCAGCTCCATTTCTTTCTATAACAAATTTATCATTCAGTTAAAATTCTTGTCAAATAGGTCCGCTTCACATCTTCTGCAGAGCATTTCTTATTCGTTCAGTTAAATTGTTTTGTGCAACTTTTGCCTGTCTTATTTGTTGGCGGTTTGTTTGCATTATCAACAGACTAACACCTTGGGAGTGTGTGTGTGTGTGTGTGTGTGTGTGTGTGTGTGTGTGTGTCTGTGTTAACTGATAGCTGCTCTTAGCAATAACTGCCACTCATAATTAAATCAAATGTTTGCCTGTCTTTCACTTGACTCTCTATCTCTGTCTTCACCCCCCCACCCCCTCACCCATTGCGGAGTAAAAGTTTTTGCGTGAAGCTTAAACATTAATTTCCTACATGTGCCTGCCTCTAACCAGGACATTATCTCCGCCTGCTCGGCATAAGAGCATATTCACCTATCGCATTTACTTTATCTCATTGGCAAAAGGTAAATATATTCGGCAAAGTTTTGGCCCCCTGGGGGGTAGCTTTTCATATGGCATTTTGCCACGCCCCCCCAGCCCGCTAACAGCTCATTCATAGTTTACTCTAATGAGCGGCTTTGCCACACGGCAAACGTATCATTTTTGGCTGTAAATTTTTAGCATGTTGCGGCTGATGTCTCGACGCTCCGTATACCCATATGCTGGCCATAGTTATACCGTTATAGCGTTTGATACGTTTGCGTGCTTGTGCGCGTTTGGCATGCCAAAATGACATTAGTCACACAGCCAGCAAGAGTCCTGCGAGCAGCAACAGGGACTGACTGAGGAGCGTGTGGCTGTGTGGGCAGACAGCTTCATTTAGCATCCTATACGCCTCCGCCTGCATGTAGTTTGTTTTGCTCCCCACTCTCCCCCGCCGCTCACACTCGATACGAAATAAACATTTCGCATCTACATTTCTGGCCGGGCTTTGTTTGTTTGACTGTCTTTGCCGTGGAAGCTGACTGGAAGTTGCCGCCGCCGATGCTGCCACAATTTTGTCGGCACATTTTTGGTATACCATATGAATTTTGGTTTGGAGTTGGAGCCGGAGTTGGGGCTGGAGTGAAGTGTGGCTCGCGGCACTTGGCTGACTTTAAAGCGCGTATGATGCATGACAATCAGGCAGCAATTATTGTGGCATAAAGAGCGAGCAGCTTGTCAGAGATATTTAAGGTGAAGCATTTATGAATACTTGGCTTGAATTGTAAGGGACTTCTGTAAGATCAAAATTTATGAAGACCCATTAATCGAGCCATGAATCGCGAGGGAAACGAATAGCTCTCTGTGTTTATCTCTCTGTCTGTACCTTTCATTCCTTTTTTTCTCTCTTTGTTTCTTTCTCTTTCTATCTGTTTCACAATTGCAATATTCCTCTTTTTCTACTTCTCTCTCTGTCTTTGTCTCTGTGTCAGTCTCTGTCTCTGTATTTGTATTTGTATCTGTATCTGTCTCTGTCTCGATTTTCCTCTCCCTCTCTCTCCCCTCTTTTCTCTTTCTCTGCCTCTTTCTCTCGCTCTCTCTCTCCTTCCCTTTCTATAGTTGTTTGTCTTTCTTGTCACTTTTTCTCTCTATCTCATTCTGCATCTATATTTCTTTCTTTCTCTATATCTCCTCTCTATTCCTTGCTCGCTGTTCTATGGACTATCTATTTCTATCTATTATCTACTCAAGAATATGTATAAAGGCAATTCTGTGAACTGCTTCAAAGTCAGCTTTAAAATCTGTCGAGCTCTAGCCTTAACTATTTAAATCTCAGAGCGCATTTAACTTTGGTCTTCTTACCCCGCACTTCCGATCGTTAGACACATCCATTAGCTCATGCTCAGGCCAGCATTGACATGGACAATATTTCACGACAACAAAAAAAAGTGAAAAGCAAACGAGAGAGAGAGTGAGAGAGAGAGAGAGTGAGGGCAAAAAAATTGCTGGAGCAAATGTTTGGCAACATCCGGTTTAAAATGGCAGTCGCTGAGGCATTTTGACAAATCTAGCAGTTATTATGCGCCTTTGTGAGCAGCGCACAGCGAAAGGTCAGACACTGAAAAGGTGCATAATGGACGTGAATGTGTATATAGATGGGCAATGTGAATGGGGGGGGAATGCGAATGTGGCGATAAAAGTGCTGCAAGTGAAGGAGGCAACAAAAGGTAACGCCGTCCATGTAAACGATACCTAATTTCCGTTGCATGTAGCGAACTGCGTTAAGGGTGGCTGCCGTAGCTAGCCCAGTTCCAGCTCCAGTTGAAGCCCCTGCCCCGCCCTGCCCTGCCCTGCTCTGCCCTGTCCTGCCCTGCAACTGCTGCTGTCTTGCATTTTATTAACAGGACACACGAGAATGACGGGGCTGGGGGACTGTCGAGGGGGCTGTCGGGCTCTTGACAAGCTTTTGAGTCCAGCGAGCCGTGCGCTTTTATAAACTTATCTCATAACATTAATTGTGGTCAACACTTTTGGCCATTTGGCCTGGCCAGCCACACACACACACACACAGAGAGAGGAATGGGTTCGAGGTAGACGCATGTTTACATTGTCAGTGATTTATGCAACAGCGCCACATGAGCCATAAATAGCAAAATGCCAAAAGTTTTGCACAGGTGAATATGGCCAAGAGCAGGAGATGTGTGTGCGTGTGTGTGTGTGTGTGTGTGTGTGTGTGTGTGTGTGCTCCCAAGTGACCAACTAAGCAGCAAAAGGATCAACCACGAAGCAACCCAAACCAACCAGCCCAGTCAGCTAGCCAGCTAGTCAGGCTGGCAACAAAAGGCCATGGCCAAAGTTAAATATTTAAGCAGCCGACAAAACAACTCAATTAATTTGAAACGGTTCGCCAGAGGGCGCCACACAGCCAAATGGCAATTGAGCAAGTTTTATGAGAAACTTATACCAGCTCCAGTTCCACTTCCAGTTCCAGTTCATGATTTGATATACGGCTATTATATCAATCGGATGACGCGACAAAAAGTGAAACGTGAAACAACCGACACACATAATGGATATTCGAGTTTGTCGAGTTTGCTGCGTCAGCTCGAACAATGGACCGAGGACACTCACAGTCGCAGTCACAGTCAGAGTCACAGCTACTAGGCACAGTCACAGCTTTAGTCACATGCTCATTAAACGATTTGCAGCTTAGAGCGCCAAGGGTATTTGCTAGGCCGGGGAAAAGTAAGAAAAAGAGCCGTTAATTTCTTTTATAAACCTGCTGGGAAACATTGCTCGCAGAGCCGCAGGCCAAGAGCCAAAAACAAAAGCACAAAAGAGCGTGGCAGAAAAGAAAAAAACGGAAAGAAAGGCGGCGCACAATCAGACTCAATTATGATAAAGGAAATGCGCGACTAGCATATGCCCTGTAAAATTTGATAGGCTAAAGAAAAGCAGAGAGACTTAGAGCTGACTGTTTATGATAAGAAAATGCTCTTAAGTAGATGATATGAAAATAATAATATAATATAAAAGCTGAACAACATTTGAATGCTTTGTATATAGAATACAAATGTTCCGACATTATGAATATGTTAAAACAAACATAGAAACTAAAATCAAAATTAATTTTAATGAATTGAAGAAAACTAAAGCAGAGCAGAGATATATGAAAGTAGTATGATAGATAGTTAGTAGATATATAATGATAATAGATATGATGGTAGATAGTAGATGCTTAAAATAATGTTTTCGGAGAAAAGGATTGAAGAATACAATTTCTGATCGGTGATTTCAACTGGAAAATACTAAAATATAGAAATCAATCGAAATATATGATTATTTACATAAGAAAATACTAAAACATAGAACTAAATAAATAAAATAGTATTTAAATTGTGGTTTATCTTTATTTCACAATGATTATTATTACATGAAAATACTAATATAAAGAAATACAAGATTATAATTTCTACAAGAAAGATAGAAAGAAAGAAATGAATAATACAGTATTTAAATAGTATTTAATCTTTATTTTGCAATGATTATTTCTACAAGAAAATACTAAAAGATAGAAATAAATCAGAAATAGTATTTAAATGGTATTTCCTCTTTGTTTCACGATGATGATTCCTACAATAAGATATCAATAAAGACAAAAAGATAGAAACTAAAATTCAACAAATAAATATATATTTTACATTCTTTTTAGGAAATTTCCAGTTCACGCTCGGAAAAGGCCCTTCGAATATAATTGCAAAACCAATGTCAACTTGAACCCAGAGCACCCATTGAATAACCTTTATGCTGAGGGTATAAAAGACATTAAGAAAATAAAACTTAGACACAAGATAAATATCGTGCACTCGAGGCCCGGCTGCAGGGCATAGAAGGGGGCGGCGTGGCGGAGACTTTGCCGCAGCTACGGCTTTAGGAAACAACAACTGAACAACTGCTGTAATCAGCAGTTAACAAAATATAGAAACAAAAAAAGAAATGTATATATGTATAGGAAAAGGACAACAAACAGGACACGCTGTGGGGAAGCGTAGGACAACGCAGTGCGCTAACGAGCAATTAGATTTCATTCTAAGCTTGGGAATTAATTGCAGTTGCCCGGCGAGCGGCAGCGCCGCAGGACTCAAGCTCATGCTCGAGCACGAGCTGTGGCAAGACTGTGCCATATGCTGTCCATTTTGTGATTCATTGAGAAAATGGCCAATTGGCGTGAATTGGCCAGAATGTGGTGCACAATAAGATGGCACGGCGGCGGGGCGGCGGGTAGGTGGGGCTGCCTGAGTGTGCCAGGGAGCTCATCTTCACACTACTTGACAACGTAAGCACCTTTCGAAATTGCACATTAGCACATTAGCTGAGCTCTGCCAGCCGCTGAGATAATGAGGGCCTTAGCCTCAGCCGGGATGGCCGGAATGTATTTGGCCAACGTTTGCGTTCGTCTGTGATTAATTTTTTATTGCAAACGGACTGAGGGGAGCGCGGTAGAGGGAGTAAGCAAATAATAGGGGTTTGTCTTAGTTACGCCTGTTTACGAGTATGACGACAATGGACTTTTGGTAACAGTCGCAAACGAGCTAATAAGCCGCAAAGGACTCGCCCATGTAAGTTGGCCCAAATGTTTATTTGCTGGCACAAATTGAGTTGTAAGTTTTTGCCCAAGGCTGAGATGCGTTTGAAAGGATTTAAGATGAGCTCGTGACAATGAAATTCATGCATAAGTATATAGGCATGGAAACGATCTTGTTAAAGAAAAATAAAAGCAAATCTTGCCCCGAACAGAAACCAAGTCTGGCCTCGCCTCAACTCCCATTCGCAATTGGCAGCAACACATTTATAGACTTAATTGGACATTTTTGAATAGCTTAGCTAATTAAGCAGACAGGTAATATCAAACTAACTGCCTGAACTACCTAGCTCAGCCCATCGAACGCTAAATTGAGTCAGCAGATGCCAGTCGAAGTGAATTGAGGCAAGATGAATTCAAGCGCAAATGAAGTAAAGAAGTGAGGAAGGTAGAGCAGCTGCTGCCGGAAGGTGGCAGGAGGCGGATGGACGGGTGGCTGGGTGTGGTATGGGCGTGGCCTTATCAATATCCATAATGATGTTGAGATGTTGAAATGTGGTAAGGTCGGGCACATTCAAAGCTTGTCTAACGAGCGCGTAAACGGGCCGTGCAATTTCCCAAAGCCATTAAAAAGTCAAAAGATAGATGGGAGAGCACTACAGAGAGACAGGGAGACAGAGCGAATGGGAGAGTGTGAAAGAGTGCGGGTATATTATACAAAAAATTGGCAACACGAACATTAAGATGGCGCCTGAGCTGTGGAGGCTGATGGGACTGGCGTGAAATTAAATTGAACAACTTTTGACAGCTAATCTAAGGAGCGAAACTAGACTCGATGCGGCCTGCGCGCTGATCTCTCTTACACGCATTAAATTTTAATGGGGCACTCAAAAAGTCTGCCACAAGATGCCGTTAAAAGTGCCAGCGACATGGGGAGATGCTGCGCTGCTGGAAACTAATGAAGCCAGCTGCTGGCTCTGGGCTGGCTCTGCCTGGCTCTGGGCTGGTGGTTGCTTAACCGCAGATGCAAATCAGAGCAAAACCAAAAAAGAGCAAAGATTGAACAAGCAGCAGAGACAGAGTTGGGCTGGCTGGCTGGCTGGCTGGCTGACGCTGGTTGCGTCTGCCAATCGAACCCATGTCCAACTAATCCGCTCTTAATTAAAGATTCCCAGCCCCAACGGCCGCTTCAGAGTAAAAGTTTTCAAACGACGGCAACGTCGCCTTCTTGGCAAATAGACTCGTACTTGGAATTTTCCATATTGAGTTGTTGCCGAAAACTAAGAGGCAAATGCTGTGCCTGTGTCCTGTGCCTGTATCCTGTGCCTGGCCAGCAGCCAGCAGCCGGCGCTTAACCTCAAGAAATAAATCTTTGACAAAGCTGCGCCGCAAACTTGTTTGTCTAAGCAACAGCAGCAGCAGCAGCAGCAGCAGAAGGTGTTATTATAATGTACCAATATGTCTGGCTGTCCAGCTTCTGCTCCTGCTCCTGCTCCTGCTCCCGCTCCTGCTGGCTGCTATTCCTTGGACGTGATAAGATCATAATCCCATTTATGTCTTTACTCGGGACGCGCAAACTTTTGTGGCCCTCGAACGGGGTAACTGGAGACGCCACTGTTTATATTTAAACTCAGGTCAGAGAGCACTAAATCAAGTTGCCAAACCAGGGCGGTGGGCAGTGTGTGAGTGGGGTGGCGTGGCAGCTGCATGCAAAGAAGCTGTTAAGCAGCTTAAAACTATTCCCGGGCCTTCCACTTGGCCAATTGTTGATAAGCGCCCAGCCAAGCGACAGTTTTGCATTGGAACAAATTTGAGACTTTTGTTAAGAAAACTTTTTGGCCCAAAGAAGCTGCAAAGAGATTGTGAAATGGGTTGCCTATGTGTGTGAGTGTGCGTGTGTGCGATTTTATCAGTCGACCACGTACGACAAATACTTGCCAGCCAAATATATATGTGTGTGTATGTGGCCCCAAACAAAAGTTTGTCTGAAAACACCTGGTATTGGACAGAGGAAGAATTGTGTAAGCAAAACGGGCTTAGAGCTAGAAATAGCTAAATGTTAGAGTATAGCTGACAAGTTGCATCTATTTATAGAGTTTATGTAGAGCTTAAAGAGTATTTCAGCTATATATAGTAGAGTGAACGTTGGCATCATTTCTAGCATCGGTAGACGATTATTAACTGTAGACCGGCTCTTAATGTCTGCACTCAGAGAAGAAACTTATAGAGTAAACGATTGCGTCGCTTCTTCAACGACTTCATTTGTGATCGGCTCGCAATCGTGTTCGTTTGTATTTGCTCATTTACTGACGCGCATTCTACGAACGTCAATCGTATCGCTCGCTAAATGATGTTCGCGAAATGAGCGTCACACGAATAGCTCAGCTCAAGGCGCTCAGCCGAAAACAAAAACGAAAAGAATCGTAGGCACTTGCTTAGAGCGAAAACGAGACCGAGAGCGAGAGCAAGAGCGAGTGCGAGAGCGAGTGAGTATGATTGTTAGTCTAATCTCGCGAACTGAGCGTAAATAATAAAACAGTCGACTGTTATTTTGTAAGCTATGAAATAAACTTATCCGCTCAAGTAATGTAAGGTAATTTTAGGTAAAATTATCATTAATCATCTTCTTCTTACATTTAAATCTAATAGTAGATAAATGCACAATTCTTTATGTTTATAAATCGATTTTTTTTAGCAATTCTGGAACGATTGTACGTGAGACTGGAATATTATAAAATAAATTTAAAAAAATTACTTCTTTTTAGTATTCGAAAACATTTCATCAGAGCTTCATAGTTCTAGAAAGTAGAGTAAATTTCTGTTTACAGGCTTTCACTGTAATCATAAATATTTTCTACTTCACAGAATATGTAATATGGGATAAGAATCTTTTAAAATCTATGAAATCTCAACATAGAGCATCTTAAATTTCATATTCTAGAACTTTTAAGCTAAAGTCGCATCTTTCAAAGTTTCGATTTGGTTTCTTGCCTTTTGTCTGCTGTTGCGGCTGCTGCTGCCACTCCTGCTGCTACTCCTGCTGCTGCTGCTTCTTGCCACAACCGCCAGTTGCAGGTTTCATAACAATGTATGTGTGCGTGCGTGTGTGTGTGTGTGTGCAGCTGACAAAACAAATGAGCTTTAATGCGATTTGCTTGAATGGACTCGGGTTGTGCGGGTGTTTGTTTTTGGCTCTTTGCCTCTCGGCTTCAGAGCGTTCGAGCCCATTTAACTGTAACTAATTTGTTGCACAAGTTTGCCAGCTGGCACAGGAACGACCTGACCGACTCGACCGACTCGTTTCCGACTGCCCACGCCCCCTCAAATAACTTGATTAAAAGTGCATTCAGTGTCTGTCGTTGCACTTGAAGGAATTTGCAAGCAAACTTCTTCCAATTTGTTTTTATTATTTCCATAATGTATCATGAAAGCCAAGCCCAAAAGTAGGCAACAGTTTGCAATGCAATTACTTTCTGGCTAACTGAGAAGCAATCCTGATGCAAGAGTTATTGTAAAGTATAAATATAGAAGAGAGTATACGGGAGTTAATCAAGAAGAGCAAAGAGAGAGTGTGAGTATAGTTCAGCTCTTGATATGTCCAGTCTTTGACTGCTGCGATGAAGTCGTATCAATTGCTTTGACGTTTACCAAATAGTTGCCTGTAGTTGCTGTTGATTGAGTTGTAAACAGAGCGAGAGGCAGTCTGGGTTCAGACACAATTGTGGCACCCGCATGCGAGACATTAGCGCAGACAAAACAGGACACAGGCCACAGGACTCAGGACTCGTTATCAGCTGGCGTAAATGTTTGTTGCACGGAAGCTGAAATTGTGCGCCTGTCTGACTGCGTCAACTGGGCCACTATATGAGAGTGTGTATGTGTGTGTGTGTGTGAGAGAGTGTGACTGTGTGTCTGTGTGTGTGTATTGCCAATGAGGTTTTGTTTCAATTTCCTTTCGATAGGCCACAGACATCCCGAGCACAGGACGCGGGCGTCGACAATTTCATGCATAAATTCATTTCATGTGTGTGTGTGTGTGTGTGTGGGTGTGTGTGTGTGTGTTGGTGGGCTTCATGGCTGACTGAGATTCGAGTGAGATACTTCCTTCCGCCGCATTTGTTTGTTTTGACTGTTACTCTTACCGCGCCCTCACCCGTCCTTTCGCTCTTGACGATGATGATGATGACGACTTTGCATCTAA
This sequence comes from Drosophila antonietae, assembly GCA_030914385.1. Classification (NCBI taxonomy): domain Eukaryota; kingdom Metazoa; phylum Arthropoda; class Insecta; order Diptera; family Drosophilidae; genus Drosophila; species Drosophila antonietae. Next base: position 95,993 of record JAUESO010000122.1, on the reverse strand, counting down.
AACAATTAAGTTTCATTTAAAAAAATCAACAACAACACCAACACACACACACACACACATACATCAGTTTACAATTTACATACTGCGCATAACTTGGCTTAAATGAGTTTTGCAACAAATGCCAACAGGACGAAACGGTGACAGCAGCCACAGCAACAGCAACAGCAGCAACAAAATGAAGAAACAAGCAACAAATAAAAAAAAAAAGGAAAGAGTTTTTTTTTCTGAAACGTGGCTGCGATTTGCAGCTAATCCCTTATGGGCATTTTGTCAAGCCCCACGCTCATGCCCACGCTTCTGGCGCTGTTGGACGGCGCGTCGCTGGCATGCAGGCTGCTGCAGCGTCCTGGACAGATCCTTGCCCGTTGCGGCTCATGCAAATTTCATGGGGCACGCAGAAAAAAGCGACACATAAAAAATGTGAAATACATTTCCTGTCGTCTAGTCACAGGAGCGGGCAAGGCAACGGGCAACGGACAACGGACAACGGACAACGGCCACTGGGACGTGGCAGCGACAGCAGCCAGGACATGGCTACGACGGCATCGTTTACGACGACGACGACAAGTGCGCCGCCCACGCTTGTGGGCGTGCCACATAAATATATGTATGCATGCAAACAGCGGCAACAACAAGTTGTAAAAAAGCCATGCACACAATTTATATGCTGGACAAAGGACAGTCGCCGCTTATCCCAGCTCCAGATAGTGGAGACGAGACTCGCACCAACAAGCAGACCCCAACCCCCCCTCTCTCTCTCTCTCTCTCTCTCTCTCTCTCTCTCTCTCTTCCTGGCCTGCCTCCACTACTGTTCTCCATTGCCAAGCCGAGGCAAAAACTTTGCTGCCGAATTTAATCCAATAATAAATGGAATATTGCTGACCTCGGGCATTAAATTAAATGTTGTTATCAGTCGAGTGCAGAGAAATTATCAGGCGGCGGTTTGCCACACACACACCACACCACACACACACACGCACACATAGCCGGATGAGCGGGCTGTGTGCCAAAAATTGTGCGGCAGTTGAGTTATTTGTGAACAAACTTGAAATGAAATGCTAAATGCCCAATGATAATAACAGGCAGCATAAGATGAGCACGACTACAGCATACCCTCTCACGATACATATATTTCATTTGAATATAAATAATAGCGAAGATCCCTTCAATAGAATGAAATGCTTGGTAGCTCTCTTGAAGATCGAGTCTAGTCTCAATCTAAATTATATTAGATAAAGTCTATCATTTTTATAGTCTGCTTAACTTATGATTAGAAGACTGTTCTCTGCCAGGTTATGCTATCAAGAGTATTCTCTACAAGTATACCTTAATTTCATTATGAAAACTGAAATTGGAAAACGTCTAACTCAACTATATAAACTGGTAAAATGTATTTAGCTCCAATTTCATATTAAATTTGAATGGCGTGGATTGAATACATTTAATGCAATTTTTAACAAATTTAAATTTATTTATATATTTTGTTTATAAATAAAATAGCAGAATGCTGCTAATAAATATCTATTAGAGCCGATCAAGAATATTTGGAAATTAATGTTAAGCGTACAAAATATCTAAAAAAAATACATTAATAATAAATATTTCAAAATAAATTATTAAAAAATATATTTAAAAATTAAAAAAAAAATATATATATATATATATCTATATATTATATATATATATATAGAAAATTAAATAGTAAAAATAAATATATACTATATAAAGAATATAACTGGAAGTTAATGCTCAGTTAAAAAACATTTTTTTTTTAAATAATATATTATATAAATAATATATTATATTATAATCAAAATAAATCTTTTCAAAAATATAGAAGAATATATTATAATAAGAAATATAATAATAATAATAAATATATAAGCTTGGATGATGAATATATAAAATACAAAATACATAAATACCAATAATAATTAAAAATGTTTAAAAATATAGAAAAATAATATGTTAATAATTAATAAGCTAAGATCATAGATATATATATATATAAGGAAATCTTTGGAATGCTAAGTTAAAAAAAAAATAATAATAATTTTAAGAAATAATATATGAATAACAAATATATAAGCTGAAGCTAAGTTTGAAATAGAGTGAAATGAAAGAAAATGAAACTAGAAAATACCAAATTTATAGAGCTGATGTTTAGTGGGAAACAGAAATCAGCTGTATAACTGATTCGACTTCAGCCCGATGCACGTGTGGTGCGAGGCAAAGGCTGTGTGTGGTGTCATAAATGCTGAATCCCGGCAAGAGTTATGAATGGATGCCAACGACAGTGGAGTGGGTCAGTGGCTGAAGGTCTCTGGCAGTGACTGAGTGTACGTCTGTTTGGCCGGATATTAAGCTCGTTTGCATATAATTTGCGTTGCAGAAACAAAAACAGCAGCAGCAGCAGCAGCAGAGGCAGAAGGAGAAGCAGAAGCAGAAGCTGAGGCAGTGGCAGAAACAGTTGCAACTCGACGCCCGTTGACGATGTTGACGGTTTTTTGGGTCTCGCCGCGATAAGAGCATGGCAGAAGCTGCTTCAGCTATGGCAACGGCAACGGCCTTCGCTCCGGCTCCGGTCGAGAGTGGCATTAAGAATCCGACAGTTGTTTTTTGGGGTACCAGAGTAAAGCAATTAAGTTTTGTGGCCACTCGGTATTTTCCGACTGCGGCTGTCCCTTATGCGCCTGCCATTGTAATTGAGACTGCAAATTGTTTGCCCACAGACCAGCAAAATGCACGCACAGCATTTCATATGCTTACTCTTATATAGGGTAATGCTTGTCTTTTTAATCGGACAACTCAGGCCTGGAATCTGTGTGGGATGCTCTGCCAAAGAGTAGCTCGAATTGTAATTTGTGGCACGGTCGCTGCTTATTGAAAGTCCATTTCATGGGAATCAAGATTTTAACTAAACTATATGAGTTCTTGACTTGGTTTCGTAATGTAATGTATGAGCGGCTTCCAGCTCTATCCTTAGCTGACATCGCCTTCAACTTTACGTTCATCATAGTCAAAAGAAAACTCTTGAATTGTTTAGCATTTCTTAGCTTCCAATCAGCTGTCCCTGGAGTCTTTCTGATGCTGCTTCCAAATACAGCCCCTGGCTAGCTCAACTACATGCTCATCTATAGCTAAAATCTAGGATAACTGATAAGTTATAGCAACATGTGTGTGTGTGTGTGTGTGTGTGTGAAGATGTGAAGCCAGTTTACCTTTTTCGTATTGCCGTCGGCCAGAATTTCCCTAATCTTGCATACATATGCAAAGCAACTTTCTATAGCAGCCCAGCCGCTTTCTTGCTTGGCTGCCAATCAGCCAAAGTCTTAAAACACTTTTGCATAAGTTAACACAGATGCTCTGTACGTACGTGTGTGTGTGTGTGTGTGTGTGTGTGTGCGAGGATATGTGCATGTGAATGCTTTTTAATCCTTTTTGCGTGACGGCAGCTGCCAAAAAGACGCGCAACAACACGCTTCGCCAATTGTCTCAGTCTCTCTCGCAGTGGAAAGGAGTAGAGTTGGGGGGGGGGGGGGGGGTTGGGCGTTGATTATAATTGACTTTGGCTGACTTAAGTGCCAAAATGGAAATACCATGTACCACATACAGTTCATAATTGTCTGAGACGCCTGCCTACATTAACACGCACACACACACGCACAGCCATTGCCTTGGGGCACTTTTCTCACTTTAAGAACAAATTCTTATAGCCATGGCAATGGTAGATATATAGACGCATGATTACACCAAATCAAATCAAATGATGTGCACAAAAAATGTAATATACATAGAATTGTGCTTCTAACGTTGTCCTGGACACTGGTCAGTTTGTCCCCCCACAAAGACTTTCAATCTATTGCCATGACTCTTAAGCGTTTGCACTTATCCCCCCGCACCCGCTCCCACTTTAAAAGGACATTCCACATTTGATTTTAACAGGCACATGCCACTAACAATGTCAGAAATAGTTTCATTTCAAGCAGCAGAAAAAAATGATAAACACATTGTCATGGCAGCCCTAACGACAGCTCCCTCTCCACATGTGTGTAGCTGAGGTAGAGCAGAGCGACTCCTGGGGCTGCTGCTGCTGCTGTTGCTGCCACTCCGAAGTGGCAAACAAAAAGCCATTACAACTTGAACTGCAATTGGAAGTTGCACTTGGAACGCGACTGCAAACTTTTCGCATCGGATATTTTGCCTTCTTGTTTTTTTCTCATATACACTGCTTTCTAAAGGCAAATGAGTATATTAGTTGACACGCAAGGTAAGGCTGAAGAAAACTATGTTAAAAGACATTTCATTGTATTAGATTTGCTTTCAAAGATTTCAATTTTCAAGTAAAACTAGTTACGATATCTAACCCCAAGGTAAATCTACTATAGAACTATTGACTCCTATAGAGAACAATAATCCACAATAATATCTGACTTTTGCTTAGCTTTGCGTGAGTAAACAGAATGAGTTCCAATATAATATCTTTCAAATTTTCTAAAATGTTTTTCTGTTCTCAAACAATAGTTGCTTATATTTAGCTATATTAGATATAAAAATTCCCCTACACAAAGTATTCTCCAATTGGAAAACCCCTTGGCATGCGCATTCTTAGTTCACACAATTTATGTTCTTTTGGCTTGCGTTTTCGCACCTTGGTGAAAAAGTGCACTAAGCTGGTATAAAATATTTGCGCACTTGCTACGTGTCTCTCGCATCATCATCATCATCAACATCATCATCATTATCATTATCGTGCCATCAGCATGATTAAAAAACTTTGGCATCAGCTGAAAAATCTGCATTGATCGAGTGGATGGAGTTGGTTTGGTTCAACGGCCTTTGTCTTTGGCCTGCGGCAATGAGCCGGCAAAATAATTGATCCCCAATGTCTCATTTAGCCGCCACACACAGTCTCACACACACACACAAACACATACTTAGCTACTTGCTGCTCCGGCACTTGCGCGAAATAAATTTGAAGTCCATAACAAGCGACTGACCGCCTCATAAAGCAATTAAGTGCATGTGGCTGACCAAGCAGCAATGTGTTGGAATATACCCAACAACAACAACAACAACAACAACAAAAGCAATAACAACAGCGACAGCGACAACAACAAATATCCTAGCCAAGCGAGCTGACCCTCTCGCTGTCCTCATTTGAGGCCAGCTCTTGCATTGGGTGTTTGTATGTGTGGCGGTCAGCTTGGCTTAGTGCGAAGCTCAAGTAATTCATAGTATTAATTATATTATACGACCCACAGCTGGATGATAGAGAGAGTGTGCTGGCAGCAGCAGGAGCAGCAGCAACAGCTACGGCGAAAATTCCTGGCATTTACTTACTAGGCGTCTCCTGCCCAATTGGCCATATAAATTACTTTTGCTCACATTTCGCACAGACTAGAAAATCAGTTTTTAAACCCCAAATGCATAAACTATGTAAATATCTCGGATTTAGTAAAATATTCCCTGTTAAAAATTCTACTAAAGTTGTTGCTTATAAAATTGAATAAAATATAAATATTTCATGTTTAAATAATACTATTTTTATATTATAATTAGAAATCAAATATTCTGCTGTTTGAGCTTAGCGAAAAATATAATAAAAATATAATTAAACTAAAAAATATATATAAATAATATAAAATACTTTTAATTATAAAGAAAATATTCAACTGTTTGAACTTTGCTAAAAATAAAATAAAATATAATATATAATACAGATATATATTTTTTTAATTGGATAGAAAATATTCGACTGTTTAAGCTTTGCAAACTATATAATAAAATATAAATATTTATTTCAATTATAAATAATATATTCGTCTCTTTGTGCGTAGCAAAAAAAAAAATTAAATAATATATAGGTATATATAGTATTAAAATAATACATATAATATTTTTATTTTTTTATTAATAAAAAAAAAATAAAAAATAAAATAAAATATTTTTATATTTCATTATACTTTCGGCTAAGCTCAAACAGCCAATAAAATATTTATTTGAATTCCTTAACATACAAAAAAATGTATGCTAAGTTATTGTCACTCATATATGGGAGTGCAGCAGGGATTCGGCTATAGTTCGAGTCTGATGAGACGAATGGACTGGCATGAATGCTGTTCTAGTTTCATTTGTGCACAACTCTCTTTCACTTCCTCTACCTGAATGCCTTAAGAAAAAGTTAAATAACTCAATATATGATTGTCCTACTAGACACTCAATTCTCTTTTTCCTGTTCTATAATTCTTCTATAATTCTAGCTAATATATTTTGTTTAATTTATAATAATTGAATAAACATTGCGGCTGCTTTCTGCCTGCCTATGCTAAACACACTTTAATAAAAAACATATTTTTTAATAAATAAATAAATATTTCTAATGTTCACCCAATGATTTATGCGGCAAACGTAAACAAAAGTGCATAAATAATTATAATTAATAAACGAATTTGAGCAAATATTGACAAACACAATCAACAATTCTTGTTGTTGTTGTTGTTGGAATTGTTATTGTAGTGTGACAATGCGCAGATAAAAGTAATTAACGCCTATTTGGGGAATTGGCCGCATTGAGCGAGGGGGTTGAGGCTCTGGCCCTGACTGTGTGGCCAATAATAGCTGCAACAAAATGTGGCAACAACAACAATAACAACGCATTGCCGTGGCAATAATTATTGACTTATTGGCCATAATGGCATTTAAGAGTCCGATGGCACCGAAAAATATTTGCATAAAATTTGCATTGACAACAGTTGAAAGCAATTGAAACAATAATTTCGTCATTAATGTGCGACAATCCCAGTCGGCCGGCTGCCCAGCCGCCCAGCCTTGCGCCACAAATCCCAGCAATCGGCCACGCCCCCTCAGCACCCAACCCACACACGCCCCGTAGCTGGCGTCCACCTGCAAATGCGAATTGAAAACGTGCTTATCGGCGCGCATCAGCAGGGTGGCCTGAACCTGAACCTGAACCTGAACGTGAACCTCAACCTGAACTCCAACCAGGAGCAGACCAGCCAACTGGACACACCAGGACTCCTGTGTGAATCCCGCCTGGCCGAGCTGCATTTTAACGCCATTTCTCGCACATTGCAATTGTTTAATGCGTTTAATTACATTTGTTGGCTGGCACTTAATGTTTTTATAATTAATAGAATCAATATTGATATTGGACGCGGGTCTGTCCACCCCCAAAACCCAATCCAACTCAAATCCACCACCCTCCACTGCCGCCGGATCCCAAACAGTTGCGGTTAATTGTAGATTAAAAATGTAGCAATGCGGTTGCATTCATGCAGCGCGGTCATGCAGGCGTTAATTTTCTGGTCAAACTATAGATTCCAATGAATGTAAGTATATAAAAAATGTATATATGTAGAGTTAATGTTAAAATAAATGCTGTACAGTGAAACGCCAATAAGTGTGATTATGACTAATATAAATGTTATCAATTTTGCAAATAAAAGTTTAATTTATATATAGAGAAAGAGAAGAGGAAGGGAGCGAGTGTGCCTCTCACTCTCTAGCTCTCTAACAGTCGACTCTATCTCTCTCTCTTTCTCTCTCTCTCACTCTCTCTCAGGAATCAGTCATAAACAAACAAAATTTCATAAAATATTTTTCATTGCATTTTTATTATAGTTAAGATATTTGTTTAATTTAATTTATAAAAGTATTTAATTTGATTACATATGTGTTGTATTATATTACAAATATATTATATATATATTAAGAAGAATATTTAATTTAAATATTTAATATATTATATTACAAATATATCATATATATATTAACAAGAAAATTTCATTTACTAAATAAAATATTTAAGAAAAAAAAATATATATAACTATATCACTATCTATAAATTACAAATATTTCAGTCTTTAATAAAAAAATTTCACAAAAACAATATTTAGTTATATCAGCTGAAGAGATAAATAATATAATTGTTTAATTTACTAAATATATGTAAGAAAATTATATATATATATATATATATATATATATATATATATATATATATATATATATATATATAATATCTCAGTATATATATATATCACAAATATTTCAGTCTTTGTTTAAAAATATCGCATAAAACCAATATTTAGTTATATTAGCTGAAAATATCTAAAAACTTATTTATATTATATTTACTTAACTTATTAAATATAAAATTCACTATAATATTAAAATTTCAGTATAGATAAATCACAAATATTTCAGTCTTTGTTTAAAAATATCTCGTAAAACAATATTTAGTTATTCAAGGCAAAAAGATCTTAAAGCTTATTTATATTATATTTAACTTAACTTATTAAATATAATATTTCATATAATATTAAAATTTCTGTATGTATAAATCACAATTATTTCAGTCTTTGTTTTAAAATATCACGTAAAAATAATATTTAATTATAATAGCTGAAAAGAAGCCTTATTTATACAATATTAAGTTAATTTATCATATATAATATTTAAGAAAAATATTTATGAATATATAAATCACAAATATTTCAGTCTTTTTGTAATAATATCACTTAAAAACAATATTTAGTTAAATCAGCTCAAAAGATCTGAAAGATTAGTTTTGTTATGTTCTAATACAATGTAAAATAAATTTAAATTATTATATTTATATCTATATAAAAGTTGTATATATCACATTTCATTATTGCAGCAGCTTTTCCATATTGTCTTTCATATTCCGGTCCAATTGTAGCTGAATTGAAGTCAAAAAAAAATGTCCCATTTGATATGGAGCTGATTAAAATGCACATTTTTATTTGCTTTTAAATTGTTTACCTGCAAATGATGTTTTTTCCTTTTTATTTGTCTTTGCGCGACGCATTTAATTACAATTTGAAGAAAAAACCAGAACACACATGTGGCTAAAGGTGGGTGGACAAGAGGCAGAGGCAGGGGGAAAGGGAGTGCACAGAGGAAGCAAAGCGCAAGCATGCATGCAAAATGCAGACCGGCTAAACCCTTTCTACCCGCCTCCACGGACTGAAGTCAAGTAAGGCCAGGCTAAAAGCAAAAAAAAAAAATAGAAATAAAAAGTGGGTAGCGCTTTAAAATGCAAGCAGCGTAAAAGATTAGCCCGATTATTTCAGCTTGAAGGCGTTTAACTTCGCATTTGCAACAGCAGCAACGGCAACGGCAACGGCAACGCAATGGCAATGGCAACTTGCACACGCAGCGAGTTCAAAGGGTTCACAAGGGGTTCAACTCAGCACCACCCCCAGATCCTATCCTGGGCCCACACTTTTTGTGGGCACAATTGGTTGGGGTTTTGGCTTCACGCTTTTCGCCACACGTAAAATGTTGAAAATGTAAACTTAATGCAGCGATTTGAAATTTACACATCGTTATATGAATATGAAATGATATAATATACAACACAAAATATACCCTATAAATAGCAGCTGCGTGGGTGGGTCAAGGGTGACTGCTGTGGAGCTTATCTCCCTGCGCTGCTTAGCCATAAAATAAAAGATAAATGCGATAAAGCTTCTTCTGCTTTATTTGCTTCAAATCGCGTATGCGATGAATGTTATGATTGAGCGTGTATATATATGTATGAGCTTGTCTGTGCGTGTGTGTGTTTGTGTGTGAAAGGTCATTGCTGCGCGTTGGTATTTGTGTGTGGGTTTGTGTGTGTCCCATAAGAGTATTAGTAAAAAGATGATCAATATCTTAAAACTATTTTCCAACAGCCTACAAAAATTTTGCTCAAATTTGCTCAATCATATTCAATTCAATTTCATAGCAATGCCTTTGCCGATTGGCATTGAATGATCTATGTATATGTGTGTATATATATATATATATATATATATATATATATATATATATATATATATATATATATACGAATGCATATGTAAATGCGTGTGATGTTTGTGTGCAAGCGGAATGCTAGTGTGCAAAGGAGTATATCTGGGTAGTCTGAGTGAGTGAGTGTTGTTTGTTTACAAATAGAGAGATAATGTGTGCCATCGCGTGAATGATCGATCTCAAAGTGTTGATAATACATAGTTTTTGAAATCGATTGTAGACACGCGACAGATATACATATACGTATCCATAATATATATATAGATATGCATACTATACTCTGTGTGATCTATGTATACATATTTATATATATATGAGGAAAGTAATATGCATATAAAATAGTTTATCGATTAATTGTGTTACGTGACGTGTTAACTGATCGATAAATTGTCAAATCTATGTCATGTGATGTGACCTGTGTATCGATTGTGGTAAAGCAGAGTAGACCCCATAATGTTGTGTTTGCTTGTGTGTTTGTGCCTGCCTATATGAGCAAGTGTCGATCTAATTAAGTTCTGATTGCCCAGCAGCTGTTGCTAGCTTGTTGATTGATTCACATTCGCCAGCATCGTGATGGATATTATTCTCCTTGCGGTGATCAGCAGCGTTGTAGATCTCATTATGACCATGGCACTCATTCATCATATTATCATTGTTCCCTGGCGTGAGCAACATATCGTTGGTCATGTAGACATTGGGATTGACCATCGGATTAATCTCGTCGAACGGAATGCCAATGAAAGAAGCATTAGCTCCATTATAGTTCTCGTTCATGCCCATATTCATGTGCATATTCATTTGCATGGCGTCGTGCATGTCCATGGGGGAGTACGGATCGTTCGGATTCTTGTAGGGAACATAGGGTAATATCATAGCAGTGTGCACCATTCCCATTTCTGGCCCCATCTGATAGTAGGCGGCCGCCATTTCGGGTGGCATAATATGAAAGTTGGCCATGGGATGGCCCATTGGATTGCCCATATAATTAGCCATAGGATTACCCATTGGATTGGCCATTGCATTGTTCATTGGATTGGTCATATGATTGCCCATAGGATTAGCCGTTGGGTTGTTCATTGGATTTCCCATGTAATTAGCAGTCGGATTGGCCATCGGATTGGTCATCGAGTGAGCCATCACATTGTTGAACATATTGATGTTCATATTGATGTTCGGCAAGAACTGGGCATAGGTTGGAGTTGGACTTGAGCTATCGTTCATATCAAAGATCAGGGGCGGCACATCGTCCTGACCTTCATTTTGAGACATTAGAAAGTGCATCATGGGCATGCTGGGCATTACGGGGCCGGTTGGATGCAGAAATAGGTTACTTATCGGCTTCACAGCTCGACTGGGTGTTTGTGTCTCCTTCTCCTTCTCCCCGTCCTGCGATACTGTTGAGGCCACATCACTCTCAATAATGTGTTCCGATTCCTCCGCATTTGCCGAATTCTGATTGATTGCGGACTCGTTGCTGTTGATCCCCATGCTCACGGCTTCCACTACGTTATTGATATTGTCTTCAGCATTGTCGTTACACTTTTCGGCCACATCCTTGGCATCGGCGTCGCTGTCGTTGTTGCTTATAACCGAAGAGCAGTGACTAGAGGATCGAGGAGTTAGCGAGCTGGATTGGCTGCTGGAGGAAATGTTGTTTGAGCAGCGACGCGAGAGGTGCTCCTGCTGTATTGGAGTGGACTCTATTTCGACCGACTCCAGCTCCTGCTCCTGCTCCTGCTGCTGTTGCCCCTGCTGATGGTGCAGCTGCGGCGGAGGTTGGTCCATGAACTGATTGGGGCTGGCATTATCTTCGCTCTGGTAGTTATGCATGCCCGAGTTGTACATGTTGTTCATGTGGCGCGAGCGTCCGTTGCCGGCGGCATTGAAGCGGCAGGGCATGCTGTAGGTGTTGACGCGATAGCCGTAGCGCGAGCCATGCGGACGCGGCATCTGATGGGCGTGGGGATAGGGATGCGGATGCATGGGCACTGAAAACACAGACAAGTCAAGGTCATCAGTGGAAGCTATTCGACCGGTCGGTTGACCTACCTAAGGGTCTGCCCCAGAAACTGAGCGGCGCAGTGCCACAAGGCGCCAACATGCGCGGTCCGTTCTGCGTGCCAAAGTGTGGACCCTGAGGCCTGACCATCGGCGATGGGCTGGGCAGCGGCGGCGGCGGAAACATGCTCATGTGCATGCACCAGCAAAGGTATTCTGTCTGCGTGGCTACACTGACCAGTATCGGGCGTGGCTGTATGCGAAAAAAAAAATAATACATCAAACAAACGCATCGAATAGCTAATGAGAGTCGAGGCCTACTCACATTGATGCGTGCCAGATCCTCAGGCGTCAAGCTGTGAGGATGACAGGGCGGCAGGAGTCCACCGGTGCCCATCCAGGGACGTGCCATGGTCTGATGATTAGAGGAGAACTTCATTGGCAGCGCCCAAAGAATAACGAAATATACTTACCGAAGGTACGAACAGACTTGGATGCAGTGGCGTTACTTCCAGAATTGCCGTGGTGTAGGCTGCCATCTGGACCTGGGTCATGTTGGCGAAACGGCCGCGTAGCAAGGGTAGCATCAGATTATGGGCTCGTATCATGAGGTTACGCAAAGTGGCAATATATTCCGAGCTGGATAAGCTGCATTCGCTCACCTGTCTGGCGAATTCCTCGAAGGATGGAAAGTCCTCCTCCTCTGACTCGTCCACGTTAGTGTTGGCGTTGTTGTTCCCGGAAGTCGGAGCTGTTGATGCACCTTCAGCCTTTTGCTCTTCAGTTGACAGCGCCGTATCCACCTTTTCCTCTGACTTGGTCTGCAGCACGTTCAGATCGGCATAGGAATAGGGCACCCACTCAACGACTGGGTCAACGTTACGTGACCGCATGTGTTCCTGTGGTGTAAATGCAGCAGCTTGCCACCATTCGCGTGGTGTTGTAGACGCTTGTGGCAACTGTTGCTCTTCCTGCTCTTCCTGCTCCTCCTCCTGATCCTCCTCCTGCTCCTGTTGCTGCTGCTCTTGCTCCTCCTCCAGCTCCTGCTTTTGCTGTTGGAGCTCCTGCTGCAGCTGCTTTTGGTGCTGATGTTGCTGCTGCTGGAGGAGCTGCTGTTGTTGCTGCTGGTTCTGCTTCTGCTCTTCTTCCGTGTAAGTCTGCTGCTCCTTATCGAGGGACATAGGCACGCAGGATGACTCAATTTGTGATGTCTTATGCTCCGCCGAATCAACCCACCAATCGTTAGGTGGGACTAGAGGCTCTGTCTGCATGGAAGCTTCTGCTTGAGACGCAAGGCTAGCCGATCCCTGATTCCAATATTCACAGCCTGTTGGCACTGTATGTACATGTGCGTTTGTGGGGTGTTCGTTCTCCGGACACCAGTCAATATGCTGATGCTGTTCCTCCTGCTCCTGCTGCATAGCTTGTTCAGAGGACCACCAACCACGTTCCGCGCGCGCCTGATGTTCTAGAATTTCCTCTTCAATATCTTCTAGGTCTGCGTGCTGCTCTGTCATCCAATTGCCTGGATACGGCGACTGTGGTCTATCATGTTGTCCGTCCGAGGACCACCAGAGCGGCGCCTGACCATGACCGAACTGTTGAGAATTTTCTGCAAGCTGCTGATCAGCTTCTTCCAAATAGCATTCTTCAGCAACGTTGTGATCCTCCACGTCCTGCCAGGTATTGGATGCTGCTGCCCCCTGATTCTGAGCCTGCTGCGATTGTAGGCCATACGAAGCGATCATTTGCTCAATGTCACGCCAGTAATCATACGAAGTTGGCTGCGGCGGTGCCCCACTGTGTGGTGGAGCCACATCGTCATTGAGGTCCATATCATTCCAGATCTCGCGAGACAGCTCCTGTATGTGCTGTAGGCTTATTTTTGAGAACTGATCCTGGGACTGCTTTTGGGTTTGATTCTGGTGCTCGTCCTGGTGCTGTAGCTGCAGCTGATGCTGATCCTCATACTGATCCTCTTGGTGCGGAGCGACAGTTGCTGCCATCTGATCTGCAGCATGCCAATATCCGGGCGGTGGCAGCATCGCATGCTCCTCATTCTCATTGCACTGATGGTCACCATTGCGCCAGTAGTCGCCAGGTATGGGCACCCCTTGATTCTGAATATACTGAGCGTTCTGCTGTTGTTCCATATCGCGCCAGTAGTGCAGATGCTGCGGTGGGATTTGGACATGTAGCGGTGCATCTGGCATTGGTTGCTCTTTTGCATGCCAATATTCACGTGGATATTGTGGATGCTGATCGTATAGTTGTCCCATAGCTGCTGGATTGGCCTGTTCGTATTCACGAAAATACTCGTGACCTTCTGCTTCTGTCTGTGCTTCCAGCTGGCATTGGGACAGCATTGGCGACATCTGTTGCTCCATATCGGGTCCATATTGATGGTAAGGCATCTGCTCTCGCTGTTCCATATCGCGCCAATACTCATAGCCCTGAGGAGCCTGCTGTATTTGGATTAGCATCTGAGGAGGAATCTGAACCGGCATTTGGACAGGCACTTGAACAGACATGTGCGGCGGCATCTGGCCCTGCATGTAGGGTGGCATCTGTCCCTGCATGTGGGGTGGCATCTGTCCCTGCATGTAGTGTGGCATCTGTCCCTGCATGTAGTGTGGCATCTGTCCCTGCATGTGGGGTGGCATCTGTCCCTGCATGTACGGAGAAATCTGTCCCTGCATGTAGGGCGGCATCTGGCCCTGCATGTGGGGCGGCATCTGACCCTGCATATAGGGTGGCATCTGCATATGCATTTGGGGATACATCAATCGCTGGACTGGCACTTGACCATTTTGCTGATCGCCATCCGGCCAATACTCCCGATTCGACGGATCATGCCAGTTGCCATGCGCCCGTTGGTTGTCTGCTGGATAGGGGCTATTCGGCGCTACCCGAATGGAAAGATCTCCGGTACAGCCATTCATGTTGCCAGCCTCGCCGTAGTCGTCTGGATACATGTGCGCCTGCACTTCATGCGGATTATTGTAGTTGTAGACGTCCTGCAATTGTCCCCTGTCGTAGTACTCCTCAGCATTCGGATCCATGGGACGAGGCGGCGGTGGTGGCAACGATTGCGGGTTGACTTGAACCGCCTGCTCCAGAGCCAGCAAATGCGATGCGTACGAGCCCATGGGATGGAAAACCGGCGCATACGGTGACATTTGGCCACTCAAGCTACTCATCAGCAGCGGTACATCTCGTGTCGCCTCCGGAGATGGACCCGTACTAGTCGGAGCCTCCTCAGTACTTGGCGGACCCTCTTCTACTGCTTAATGGAAAGATCGTATAAGACTCAGTGAAACTGGGACGTTAATAAATAAACCACTCACCATAGGTGGGCATGATCTCATTTGAGATAAGACTTGCCCAATTCGGGGACGATGAGCCAACAGATGGATCAGTCATGATGTTAAAATGCTTATGAATAAAATAATTTAGTTATCGATTTGATTTGCAATAGACTTCAGTTCTTTGTTATGTCTAAACCTCCATCACTCTAAACTTCCGCCAGTCTAAACTTGCTTAAGTCTAAATTTAATTCTGTATAATCTTCTCTTTGATCCTTAGAAGGATGAAGCTGTTTTGTGAACCCAGTATTGGGCATCCAGTTAGCCGGACAATATTATCGTAATGATTATAGAAAATACTTACATCGTTGGCTTCAACTCTTCTCCAGAATCCTTTGAATCGAGCAGAATATCTCAAAATAAAATCTGTGGAAACATTGTATAGATTAGAATTTTTATGGGTAAGCTAAGCTATTGTTACTGCTTGGATTGGTCTGCTTATAAATATCTTAGCTTTGTGTTATCTGAGACGTGTCTGTGTTCCAGTTTAAAATGCTTTCAACTGCACTGAACGTGCCTGGCATATTGAAGGACGAACTGCTGCCTAAGCCTGTACGGGAGCAAGACGCACAAGGAGAGATTTCTCATCTGCAGGAGCGGCAACATTTTTGCAATTATTTCAAATATTTTTCAACACGGCTTTGAAATGCGACGTGCCGACGAATGCGGCTCAGCAGCAACAGCAACAGCCAGCTAAAGGAAAAACCCCTTTTGTTTTTCACTTTTTCACTTTTTTCCTTTGTGTTGCGCCAAAATATTTTTCCACATTTTATGCTGTGCATATTTTTTCCCGCAGACTTGGCGCGAAATTAGCGGCAAGTGGCTGAGGCTGAGGCTGAGGCCGAGGCAGTGGAAAAAGGCAGCGAAGATAAACTTTAAATAAAACATGGTACACAACATGGGCAGCAGAGGAGGGGAGGCGGAGGGATGAAGATGCCGGGGCGTCAGGGTGCCAGGCAGGGCAAACGTCGAACACTGGCGCACAGACCGCAATTCAAATAAAATCCTTTAGGGCTTTTGACTTTTAACTCATCCGTTTAACGAGCGCTCATGTTCGTGAGATGGCGAATGGCAGGCTAGCTGGTTAGAGAATGGCAGGATAAAAAGATTGCCCGGGCAAGGACAATACCCTTGACACCTACACGCACAAGCACACACACATATATATATATACACACATTTATATATATATATATATATGTATAGCGGGATAACCCAGCACGTTGTCAGTGCAATTGCAAAACAATGCGCGAAAAATACAAGGAAATCAGTTTAGACGGCATATGCGAATAGGTATACCCTATTGCTGCATAGAAACTAGAAAGCTAAAGCTGTATAAATACATATAAATAAAGACTGTTAGAATTTATAGATATAAATGATATGATATGAAGAGATGATTATATTATGATATGAAATACTATATCGATTAGAGACGATCTGAATAAGTCTTAAGACTTTCTCAGCTTTCTTGTCGGCCATTTATTATATATGAATTATAGTAGTCAACATGCAATTGTACGCGAACTGTTTTTATCTATTCTAAAGTCCCACATATATTTGTCTACAGCCCGAATATTGTGGAGTATTAGTCAAGTCGACTCTAACAGACAAATATACTCGAACGCACACCCACACAAAACGTTTTAAAATTTTTATGAGCCTTTTTGGACTGGAATATCTCTCTATAGCACAGCTCTGATTGCTTTTGTATGCTGACTTTGTCCCCCCCTGTTCACGCTTTCACTCTCCTCGCTCTCTCTCCTCTCCCTGCCCGACCCATGAGTAGAATCGATTGATAGCTACGTCCCAAGCAATTGCCAATTGCCAATTGTCAGTTGGCAGCTTTGGCAATCGGCATTTGAGAATTTGAACAATTGCTCACTCGATGCGCATAGCGAAACGTGGCCGAGTGTCGGGCACGGCCAAAAGGCGTCGATTGAGGCGTTTACCTAAAATATGCATGCAATGAGCCAATGCATACACAATGTTCAACAACTTCAGCTGGCTGTGGGCCAATTGTGACATTTATTAACCAGCGAAATACACTTGTCGCGCATACGCCCCGTGGACACGCCCCCTCATCCTCCCCCTCCTCACACACACACGACCCAAAGAAAAATAAAGCATGCTTCGTTTAATAAATTGAGCGTTTTGTGCAATTTATGCGCCTGATTTGACATTAATGTGGCCTGAACAGACTCCACGCCCACACACGCATATAAATCAGTGTGTGTGTGAGTTGTAATGCGAGTGTGTTTATTTACATGTTGCCTTCCTTGCTTAGTTCTTAACGGAAGAGCGCGCCTTCCGCTCGCTGTTTTTTTTTTTATTTATGACAACATCTGTCCCAACAACTGCTGTGTGTGTGTGTTTGTATATATGAATGTGTGTGTGTGTGTGTGTGCAGGCGCTAACATCTCCGCTACACACATCATTTATCATTTTAACGGCTCAACTCCTTTTCGTGTCTGCCACCTTTCGCTTCATTAGCCCTAAGTTTTACGCTTTTTATGCCCACAACTTTGGCCATAAAAAAGAAGTTAAAGTAAACGAGCTGAGACGATATGTGCTATATATATATATGTAGTTAGACTAGCTTAAGAATATAATTTAGGTTTGTTTTTGTCTGTTTGATTATACACTCACCTGCCCAGGTTTTCCGCTATCCGCAGCGGGCCTTTTGCCTCTAGTTCTTGTAATTTATATGTATATTTCTTTTATATTTATTTTATATTTTCTTTTATTATTATATTTATTTTTTATTTATTTAATTTAATTTATTTATTTAGTTATTATTATTATTTTTTATGTTTTGTGTTCTTCTGTTCTTTTAGTATTTCTTTGTCAAAATTTTAATATTTTTAAATATTTTTAATTTATGCCAGAATTAAAAAAAAACTAGAACACAGATTTTATTACAGCTGCAAGAAGAAGAAGAGCATGTCATTAGTAAGAATGTATAGAACAATAATGATAATGTTTAAGCATTACCCCAAAAGTCTACCAAAACGTTCGATGATTTTTTTTTGTATATTTCCTAAACAACTCGCTGAACTTTGTCAACCTGTGGAAATAGATGAAGAAAACAGAAATTAATTTTATTTGATATGGACTCTCTCACAAATATTTAATTTATACTTCATTTACAAATATCAAACGAAAAGATTTTCATGTAGTTTCAACTTCATGTTGGGGATTGCCCCAACGAGCAATTCCCAGATGCCAATCAATGTCAAAGAGTTGAAAACTCTAGACGACAATAATTCACGTATGCGAGCTAATAAATTACGACGAAATCGTTGCATTTTGGGGGGAGGCATCAAAGGATAACAAGGATAACTTTTGCGCTACACTAAATGTCGCACACACACACACCCACACACACATGCACACACACACCTAGACATTAAGCTGCGAGCGCAAATAATCAGCTGTAAATATTTTATAGATGAAACGAGCGACAAAAACTCTGTGGAACGGAGGGGGCAAATGTATTTCAGGCATTTCTTTGTTGTTATGGCGCCTCTGATGTGGCATGCCACAGAAATTGCCAAAATCTTGGCTCGAGCTTAAGTTATATATATATACGTATGTGGCATAAGCTTAGCTGGTCATTTACGGGGTCACGGCCAGCTGAAAGACCATAGTGACTCAGTTGATGATGATGTTGATAATGACAATGGGGCCAAGCATGCGGCTTACGATAAGAAGTCAAACAAATAGAAATGAATGTCAATTGATAATCAAAATAAATGCCTGACGGGGCTCGAAATGAAATTGAAACAAAGCTTGACAGATGTACATCTAGAGCATGGTCAGCCGTCGAGGGAGGGCATAAGTGTGTGTGTGAGAGAAGAGAATATATCTATATAGAGATTATATATACCAAAGGTAAAGCTAGCTCAATATTGTTTTAGATTATAGTAATGATTTTTTGAAGTTTTGTGAAAGTTATAATAGATCGTGTACTATATTTATATATTTAAGATATAGATAGAGCTGAACAGGAGTTTATTAGCTGAGAGTTATTATGATAAGGAATGTGATATAAGAAGATCTAAATTATATAATGAATATACATATAATATATTTTAATCGTTTAATTATAGATATGTAGAGTACATATTTTACTAAAGCCTTTTTTTATGCATATATATTAATTAATTATTTATAAGCAAACAATTTATGATTGAATTGAATAAAAGATTCTGGCTATAATATTCATTCGAAATTTCTATTCCCCTCTCATCTCATCTATATACATATACACATACAGCTCATGGAGAGCAACCTCAGCGAGCGAGAGCCAACAGAGGCTGGCACTCGAGAGATACACCGCAAAGCTGCTGAACTATGCGAGCCTTGTGAGATGGGCAGCTTTTTGTGGGCTGGGCAGCAGCTACTGTCAGGGGCCAAGGTCTGGGGCCATAAATTTATGTTGGTGTCGCCTGCACATGCAAATGTCTAAATGCCTAAATGCCTAATGAGTGAAGCTGGCGGCACAAACAACGCAGGGACACGAATGAGTCCTTAAAGATTAATTAATCTTTGTGGCACATGCGGCCGACGCTAACGTTGATGCTGACGTCGACGTCGGCGTCGCTGGTGCCACAAACAACAGTTGGCTGGGGGCACGCGTGTATTGTTGGTAGCCGGCAGCAGGCTGACCATTGTCCTGCGTCAGTTTCGGTTTCGGTTTCGGTTTTTAAGCTAATGACACAAAACGCCAAAAAGGATGCGAGTCCTGGGGGTTAATTTGCAGGCAGGGTCGCCTGGCTGGCTGCCTGGCTGGCTTGCTCGGTCGGTCGCCTGGTCCGGCTTATCTTTTGCTTTTGAAGAAATAATTAATGACCTCGTTTTTGCCACTGTGGCAGCCGGAGCAGGAGCGGGAGCAGGAGCAGGAGCAGGAGCTGTGGCAGCAACAAGGAGCTGCACACTGCGTGCTGGCCATTAAAAATCGTTTATTTCGATTTGATTTAATCCAAAATAGATTGCCCTGTCGAGCCATGCGACGCAGACAGAAATGCGGCCAATTTATGCACTCAATTTACGCGTTGCGCACCGAGCGCACAGGACACACAGCCTGGCTGCAGGACGTTGCAGGACGTTGGAGCTGGTCTGTTGCGTATTTATAAATTTCATTGGTTAATCCTTATTTTCGCATTAAGGGAGCACACACACACACACACAGATGCAGTGCGCACGGCCACAGCTATGCAAATGTATGCATTGTCCTGTTGCGCCAGCTCTCGCTGCCCGCCCCACCCCTTTTTGCAAGCAGCCCACTGCAGACTATGCTGGCAATTAAACTAATCGCACGCGAGGCTTAAAATGCGATTTGCGGCGTCGATTGGCAATTGCGACTCGCATTCGCCATTGAAACATTTCAAATGTTTGCCGTAATGCCAACCAGAGGAAGAGCAAGAGAGGCAGGGAGATGCAGGAGGCAGTGTGGTTGTGTGTTGTGTGTGAGGCGCGGTTTGCCCTTTTGCGATTTGCCGCGAAATTTATTTAACCAACACGTCGAAATTTTCCATTTCACATTTGCTGCTCCTGCTGCTACTGCTGCTGCTCGCAGCAAATGACATTTAAACTGTTTGCATTTGCCGCCGCTGACTGTTTAGCGGTTTCTGTGGCTATCCAAAGGCACCTGCCCCACAGCCCCAGAGCACCTAACACACGCGCCAACGTTCGCTGTTTGCCTAATCCAAATGTTTAGTTTCGCTTGGGCCTGAAATGTTCGTGCGTAGGACAACAAGCAAATGTTCCCACCAAATTTATTGCTAATCTCTGATCTAGGTTTTCAATTCACAGTCTGCTAGAGTAGACATTGCTGGGATTGGTTGGGATCAGCAATTTCAAAAGAGTTCTCGATCAACGGAAACGTGATCAAGGCTTAAGGTAATGTCTGCGTTTTGGCTAGATTCTTCGAAATATGTAACATCTCTTTTAGCTATATGAAGTCTCTTAGCAAATAGCTAGACTAGCTAAAATAGCTTTACACCTTCGCAGCCTTTTGATTAATTCCCATACAATAAAAGAAAAGAAAAGAAGAGAATAATATAAAAGAAAATGCTAATTTCTGTTCAGCTTTGTCCACATTGTTCAATTGCAACCGGAAAGGTAGGAAGTCTGCCTCGCCTGTTGGCTGTAAGGCCGAAGCGTTGTCACAGGGCCACCGCAAGAATACAATTTTCATGTGATTAATGATGTCAACGCGGCGCTGGCTTGGCCTGGCCTGGCCTGGACTCAATTCCCTGGCCGCTCTTTAGCAAAAGTCAGAAGGGCCGGAGTCTACTACAAAATCCGAATCCGTCCGTCAAGAATGCGTCAATTTAATTGCGCACGTGACGCGCGCGGTTCATGAATGATAAAGAGAGCCGAGAGCCGTGAGCTGAAGGGGGGGCGAAACGTTGAGGGAGGCGGGGGAGAGAGAAGAAGCCGAAACATGTTGTTCAACTGGATGTAATGAGAAAGGGCATTTTGTTGCGGCTATGCGCGCCACGTGACGCTGACATTCGCATTGATAGCACGAGCTTGCTTGGACTGCGGCCAGTGGATTAGCCTGAGGAGCTTCAAGATGCCCTCGAACGAACCAAAATGCGCCCAACATGCTGCGCGCTCAGCATTTGATTTTTCGCAAATTTCATTAAGCAAGATAAATGGTTGGCTATTAACAACAGCAACAGCAACAGCAGCAGCAGCAGCAGCAGCAGCAACAGCCACAAAAAGATGCCTAATAGCAGCAGGCCGAGTGCTGGCCGCTTTGTATTTATGCAAAAATTCGTTATGGATGCCAGAGAGCGAAAACCAAAAATCGCACGCACTTTTGTTGACTCGCATACACTATCCATTGCAGCTGGGCATAAGGGCTTTGCCTTGAAGTTTGTTGAATTGTTTGCAGCGATTCAAATGAATGCATTGTCATGACAATCTATATAAGCTGTCAATTGTCGAGGTTATGGCATCCGTATTCTTTGACAACTTGACAGAAGAAAACCTAACAACTGTCAGTAGACGTCAAGAAGAAGAAAAAAATGGCCAAGCTGAAAATGAACAGCAAAAATTATGCTAAATCTAGAGCAGGGGCTATATAGAAGGCACAATCAAACATGATTTATGCGCTCTCTAGTCTTGCTTAGAACACTAGAACTAGAAAAAATGCCAAAAGTCAGTTGCATCGACTGCAAAAATGCTAAATACAAAATCTCTTCATTTGCTAAAGGCGATCAGAAAAGTCTCACAAATGATTTGGCAACGTAAATTGTAACGCAAAAACTCACATGCAAGAGCCTCCAGATCTTCTAGTTCTCCCAGTGCACCCAGCCTTGCCCGCTGACAGGCAGCCCTAGAAAGAGATTTTTCTTCAGTAAACTGACAAACGAACTGTCAGTGCAGAAAATATTTTTACCTAGTCCAGCCGCAGAAATGAGAAATTTAGGAAAATCAGCTAAAAATTTTACACAGATTTATTGCAAGACGATTAATTAAAAAAACAAAAAAGAGAAAACAATTTCACATAAAAACAATTCACTTTTCACAACACAAAAAAAATATGAAAGAAAACACAGTCAAAGCTAACAAGCTTGCTCTTCTCAGAACTCGAACTCAGAACTCAAATGCCCAGTGGTATGAAACTTAGTGGCGATAAAACAGGCCAAGGCACTGGGGAAAATGTTATCGATATATTCTATAATAGCTTTAATCGCACTCGTTGGCAACTCTTACGAATCATAATTTTAATTATGTTCCTCACTAACTACACGAACTTTTCACGAACAAAAGAAACGAAGTTTATATTTTTATATATATATATATATTTGTTTATATATATTTTGATGAGCGATAAATATACTGAAATTATAGTAAAATATCTGCCTGAAGGCCTTTGCTGCTCTTGCTTTAAACTAAATTGCTATTTAGAATTAATTCTCTGTAACAATTAATTAAATAAATAAATATAGTAAAATATTTAATATCTGTTAATTGACCTTATGAATTTTTTATATATTATATTAGCTATAAGGTCTGCTACGGCTTTCATTTCTAGAAGTTAATTGCTGCTAAAGCCTTAATTATTTCTTATATACACGCAGTCTGCAAATATATATAAATATCTAAAAGAAATGTCCATTAAAGTTCTTATGATAGTGCATACAGTAGTCGTTGCTTGGCCGACTGCGTTGAGCTTGCGGCTCTGGTGACATGATAAATTGCATGAAATTATTTTCAAGCTGCCAACCCCCGCGCACCACAAGCCACGAACGTGTTTGGCTTGGCGGTTGGGGGTGGTGCGACTTGGGCTCGTGTATATCTCGACGATATCAGCGGCGGTATCTGTAAAATGCTCTACTTAAAAGTTAATTGTAGCTGAGAGCTAACTTTCTGGCGGAGCTTCACGAATTTGAAATTTATTCAAATTTCGTATACAAAATGCGACATGTTGTAATTCTCCAAGCGATTGTTATTGTTGCCCTGTTGTTTGCTGTTTGTTGTCGCTTTGTTGCTGTTGTTTGTTGTTGTTGTTGTTGTGCCTTATCAGGCCCGTATTTTATTTGCTTGCCAATTTTCCAAACTTTAAGATTTATCGTACAGGCAGCCCGAGCCTGATGAATGCGACGTTGTAAACCAAATCCGAAACGCGAATTGCGACAGCTGCTGGCTGGGATTGAGTGAGGAGAGGAGAGGAGGATGACAGTGTGAGTGGCTTTCGACTGTGCCTGGCAAATTGGTCATTAACCGAAGCACAGAGCACTCACACACACACACACACAGAGAGAGAGCGTGGCAGACAGATGAAATGCAGCGATAGATGGGGCAGGACATAGCATCAGGACATTTTAATTTGGTCTGTCAACGGCAGACGTTCACCGCAGCGTTGCAACTGCAGTCAAAACTGATTTGTCCAGCACACACCTGAAGCACACCCCATGCCTCCTCCTACTCCTCCTGCTTCTCCTCTTCCTCCACAGCCACATCCAGCTCACCCGATCTGTTAGTGAAAGGACATGTTGTTGATTTCTAATTTCACGCTGCGTTGTGTGAAAATCAACACCGTCCAAGCGCGCCCAGAACGAGATTCCGGTTGCCCGGCATCCTTGCATTCCAGCTGCCCACGTTGATGCAAATCGAAAAACGCAGCCCGCAGAAAAACGCAGCTAATGAACCCTAAGCGCTTAGCCCAACCACCGTACACGCCCGCTCCCAAATAGTCAGCAATGCAAATAGATTCGCAATTGTGACGAAGCTTACCGAAGTGAAGTGACAGACGCCTGCCCGGGCCACGTCATCAGTGTCGTCGAAAATCAAAGAAGTACTAATGGAAGTCAATTGAAAGATGTGCAGAGCCACAGCACCTTTTCAGTTAATATGAAGCAAATGTATTCCGTACTATAATTTTTATAAAATGGAATGAACGAAATAAAACGTAATTTCTGTTTGCAATTCTGACATGCAAAACTGATTCTAGATGATTTGGCATCTTTTTTGACAGCTCATGAAAAGGACGGCAAATGAAAGGAATGTATGCACAGAACCCTACAAATGCTGGCAGTGTCCCAGTAATTAGTAAATGTATCAGGAAGTATAATAAAAATGAATAAAAGTGCTATATAGAAAAGTAATTTCAGTTTGCAATTCTGAATTGCTAAACTAATTTTAGCTGCTTCGTCCTGTCGTTTCATAGTTCATGAAAAATTCGAACTTGCCAAACAAATAAAAGAAATTAATGCACATAGCTCACATTGTTTCAAAACTTAGTAAATGTATACGAAATTATAATTTTAAAAATAAAATAATAATAATAATTGACACAATTCTGACGTGGAAAAACACCTCAAGATGATTCACCATCTTTTTTGGCAGTTCATGAAAAATTCGCCAAATGACAGAATGATGCACATAACCCCATTGAGACCCCTACAAATGTTCCCAGAGTGTCCTAGTAATTGATATTAAAAATTATCTGCACTTTCAATTATGCAATTTCAATTGATCCGCAAAAAAAAGTAGTAATAATAATAAATTCAGTTGCAGTTGTAGTTGAATATGCAACTAGAATATTCCATGTCTCATTTGACAGTTCATAAAATGAAAAAAAAAGAAGCACAAATTCATTTGGACTTACCCTACAAATGCTCTCTCGCAATATCACAGCAATAAGAGCTACCGATGGTCAATCCACTCGCAGAGCTTTGTCAGCCAGTCTTTTTGCAAATATTCAATAAGAATCAACGTATCTTTACAACTTTGCACAATTTGTTCACGAAATATTTGATGAAGAATTTATGTTGTAAATTTTTTTTCAGAAGATTTTTTTTTGTGATGTGTTCACTATGATGTTTTAACTAAAAGTGAGCTCAGTGAACTTGCTTTGCTCTAAGGTCCTGTCCAAATCGTTGACAAGGCCTACGATGATTTGACTGTTTCCTCATAATTGACAGTTTTAATCAAACTCCGTGTTCACTTCACTATATAGCAGCTCGTGAGTTATCGTTTAGCTGAAAGTGCTACCGAAAGCTTAATTTTGGCAGTTACTCATTCTCTTGGCTCAAAGTAACGAATAACGATAGTCTGCCCATCCCCAACTAATCTAGAGATGGGATTTACTGTCTTTCTTCTCGGCCATTGCT
This sequence comes from Drosophila antonietae, assembly GCA_030914385.1. NCBI lineage: Eukaryota > Metazoa > Arthropoda > Insecta > Diptera > Drosophilidae > Drosophila > Drosophila antonietae. Next base: position 70,153 of record JAUESO010000122.1, on the reverse strand, counting down.
CACTTACAGTTTGTGTTCTTTGCGAGACTTCAATTGAATTGATTACGTGTTTAATTATTTCAAGTGTGCTGAAATTAAAACCTTGATCGACGATGGATAATATAAATGAAAGCCTCGAGCCAGCTACCGAGGCGTCTGAGTGCGAAGAGATAATAAATATTTTGAACAGGTAAAATGGGAATTTACTATGCGAATTCTGCGAAAAATTTGTGTGCTTTTGCCAACAGCTTGGAGAGAGACGGCAGCCAAGAGACGCTACTCACACAGCTGGAGTTGAATTTCAATAACTCATCCAATGATGTCGAAGCGGAGAGCAGCCTCTTACAGCTGGCTCGCAGCAAAACTCAAAATATTGAGGTGCCCGATGAGCTTAACCTCAATCAGATCATAATTGCTTTACTGTATTAGTTTTATTTCTCTTAGGATATTTGCTGTGAGTTTGTCCAGCTGTATGTTTCGAAGCCCGAGGCAGCTCTCCTCAAGTTCATGCAGTTCGTCTTGGAAGCCAGCGGCAGTGACTACCAACTGCAGGGAGACCTCAGTGCTGCAATCAATAATGACATTGACTTTAATGTTCAGATAGAAAGTGTAAGTAGAGCATGCCACAAATTAGATGCATCACATGATATATGTATGTATGTATGTATGTATGTATGTAGATATGTATGCTATGAGAAAAGTATAATTTCAATAAGACTTTCAGTTCGTGCTCGGATCAAATGAAAGAGAGCTCAGCTAAGCTGAAATGTACTTAAGTACTTTAATTTAGAATCAACCTGTATAATAATTATAATATTGAATTCTGTAATTAGCATTTTGCGATATTTAGTTGTATATTTCTGTAATCGACAATTGCTATTAGACCATGCAACGTTCTCCGCTGATCATACGCTCGTCGCACTCCCTTTCCGTGGACGTGATAAACTTCGTGAATCAGCTGCTGCACGCTGTCATCAGCATGTCCGTCGTTGTAGACAGTGTCTTTTTAAAGCGTCTATCTGGTTTTCTGGTGATCGCCGCCGAATCGGACGTGCTGCCGTTGCGACATACGAGCACCTTGATTGGTAAGGGCTGGGGCTGGCGTGGGCCTTCAGATATGGCTATAACAGCATCGTACTTGCAGCCATGAAGATGATGACCACGTTGAGCGATCTGATGACGCTGCAGAACGAGAAGCTGCACATGCTCTGGATGCAGCTGTACGAGGAGGTGTTCCTCAATCGCAGACTCGATGCCATAGATGACATCCGCACGGTATGCATAGTCGAGTGCGGCATTTGGCTGAACAAGTTTCCGCAGTGCTACATCAGTTCAACGCACTTGCTGCATCTGTTCGAGGCGTTGGAGGACAGCTCCAAAAAAGTGTGGGAGGCCAGCCTGCGGGCGATTATGACTTTGCAGAGGAAGCCGAAACTGCGTACGAGCTGCCTTCACCTGGGCTATAATTTCCGTATGAGTCTGCTGAATCTCAGTATGGACTACGACACTGAGCTGGCCGAGATGGCGATGCGGCTGCTCGTTAACTTTCATCGTGTTTTGCCGCAGCTGCTCGACGAGGATATGATCGAGATCATTGAGCAGCTGATCTTAACCCTCAACCGTGGCGTGGCTCAGTCAGCGGCCGAGCTGCTGCACAATCAATTCCTGGTGCCAGCCACCGACAGTGAGCGTGTGCTCGCAATGGTTAGGTTCTACATCAAGGTAAACGGACAGGAACAAGGTCCCTACCTGGTCGACTCCTTCTATGGAAACAGCAGGATCTTGTTGGATTGGGCAACGATGGTGAAAATGCTCTTGATTCCGGACAGCCTAACGCGCCAGGAGGCCGCCGTGATCATTGAGATCATGGCACTGGGCATCAAGCAGGCTGTGACCGGAGAGATTCCACCTGGTCGTATATCCAACGCCCTGATGAAAGAGCCCTTGCCGCAGGCAACTGAGCTGGCAACTGCCAATATATTGCCGGTGCTAAATATGCTGCTGCAGCATTATAGCTCAGATGATGAGGATGTGAAGTATCTGTTGGACATGTCGATGTATTTGAACTACACGTGCGCACATGCCCAGAACCTGATCGGGGAGATCTTTTACCTCATGTTCAATCACAGCAATCTGGCCGTGATGCAAAAGTGCATCGAGGTACTGGAGGATCTGTTCCTGAAGCGTCCCGAGGTGGCGGACATCAATCAACAGGAACTGCTGGAGCGAGCTGCCATCAATTATATGAGAGCCGATGGCGCCTGGCAGAGGGCAGCAAACAAAACACGCAGGATGCTCCTCAAGGCGTGCGCTAATCGTCTGCTAGTCACACTGCGTCTCGTTTTGGCGATCTACGAACGCTTCGATATGGTCGGATTCCACGTGTTGGAGACAGTTCAGGTAAGTCTGAAGCGCGCCATCAAGGAGATGAGCGACGCACCTGTGTCGCAGTCCAGCGAGGTGATCTGTCTATGCCTGAACATATGCTACGTGGGCATCTGCTGGGATCTGAAGCGTATCCAGGAAGCTGGTCACTGTTGGCCAGCCGGTGGATGACGACTGCCTGGTACTGGCCGAGCGTCTGGACGTGTTTTTTCTAGACGCACTGAAAATAATTGATAATTCCAGAGATCTGAATAGCTGCTGCGAGGTGAGTAGTCATTTCCCTCCCCAGACTCCTCATTCCAGACTCCACTTGCCACACCCCACGCCAGGCCTTCATCTCCACTTGCGATCTGCTGGTGCTGTTTGCTGATAATCTACGCTATAGCTATAACCACAGCACTGACCTGCACTGCCTGGAGTACAAGGTGTCCGTCTATGAGCTGAGGACCCTGGAGAACTTTTTGTTGCGTTACGTGTTTGGCGGATCTGCGGACGCAGAGCTGGCCATGGCAACGGACGGCGATCTCTCCTCGGCGATGCACAACAAACGCCGCATACTGTCCGCCTTCTGTAAGCTGTTCTCCAACAACATTGTGCCCGTGCTGCGTGCCTCCATTGTGTTCCAATACTATGAGCAGGTAAGCTGGCTAGCTCCATCTATCCATTCATTCATTCTAGCTTGATGTCCATCATTCCATCATTCCCGCTTGCAGTTCAATGCGCTCTACGGCGACATTCTGTTCGCCACCATGGAGCGCTGCATGTCCATCAATATGAGTGACTTCGGCATGGCCCTGATGCACACCTGCCTGCTGGTGTATAAGCGCATCCTGGCCATTCATGCCAGCACTGTCGAGGCGGGTGCCTCGATGCAGTTTGACAAGTTGCTTAACATGGCCGGACTATTCGGAAATCTGCTCAACATCAATCTTGTCAAGTCCCGCCCAGCCGTGCTGCTTTTGCATCGCGCTGGCATACGCTACGCCTTAGACAATGCACCGGAATCATCTATGAATCTTCTCTATTTCAAGGTCTTACGCCAGTTCGTGCCCTATTTGCTGCCCGACGACATTTTAGCTGTGCTCAAATATCTGGATGACACCATCAGCGATGAGCTTGACAGTTTCAGCACCGAGGATTGGGAGCCACTGTACACCTATCGCGACTGCCTGGTAGCTGCCCTCAATGGAAGCATCGACTCAAGCCATTCGTCTCAAGAATTCTAACACGCAAGACTATTGCAACGCCAAGCAAACTGACTTCAATCAATTCATTTTTATATTCATATATAACTATCGCTATCTTCATGCTGGAGTTTTGTTTATCGATGTGTGAAATATTTCAAAACTCTCCTAGAGAATCTTCTTAATCTTGAGTTTCCCAGAGCTTCGGCTCTGAATTACTCAGCTATATTTACAGAGTTTATATTCCTAATCTTATTGTTATTTATATCACTCTGTTTTCATTTCCTTTCATTCATTAAATTCTCTGAGAGTATTTCTTCTTTTTTTTTTTTTAGTCACAAACGAAACTTTATATATTCTTTGCCTCTATTTTCAGATTATATACTTCTTTATAGATGAATCTTACTCTATGATGGGGATTCCTGTAAATATTACTGAATATGTTTCATGAAAATCTCAAAATTTTTAGATTTTATATTCTAAGCCTAATTTGCTTTATAAGCAAAGCTCAAGGTAAATTTTATATTAAGCTCTGCAGGACAATAAGAAATTCTTCTCTTCTCACGCAAATAAAGAAGTTTGTTCGGAATTTTCCCAATGATTTATATTTTTAATTCCTGTGCTTTAATTCTGTTTACAGCATCTCACAAGCTTAGGTCTAAGTTCTAAGTGTTAGGCAGCTTGAGGTAAGCGTAAGGGAAACCTCTATGAATGCGATCCGAAACTCTTTCTTGTCTTGCAGGAAAACACATTTGAATTGCTTTTGTGTTTTGCTTCGGCTGCTCACCTGGACGTGGTCGAATCGCTGTTGTGTTCCCGGTGTAATTGTGCGTTGCGGCACGCGAAATTAAACAAGCTGCGTGGAGTGCGGAGGCGCTAGACAATGAGCGCCAGGCAGATAATGAAGCGGTGGCTGGACTGGAGGCAATTGGAGGAGTTATCCTCTGACTCCAGGGCTTGCTAAATAACAATAGAATGACAAACACCCAGCAGCAGCAGCCACAGCAGCGACGTCTGCCACGCAGCTCCTTCAGCTGCCGCCTAGCGGCTCTCACGGGACACCGAGAGGTGTCGCAAAAGTTTTTGCCTTTAGCACTGTCAGAGTGTGGGGACGCTGCTATTGTTCCCCAAAGTGTTTTTATTTAGGCTGGCTGGCTGGCAGAGCAGCGGGCGCCACGCCTTTTGCTCCCCATCTTGGGGGACCTTGCGCTTAGCGCTTGCCTTTGGCGCACAGACATTTCGTTTGTTTTATTATCTTTTATTATTATCCGCCTGTTGTCTTTGTCTCAGTTGTTGTCCTTTATGCGTGCACCCAGTGCTCGCTGCAGCTTCACTGCTTTACCCCAACCCGACGCTTGCCGCCCGCCAAATTGGCCGTTAAGATGCTAAAGATGCGGATTTTGGTGATTTAGCAAGTTGGTCGCCGGCCCCAGCCATAGTTCTGTGTTTGCCAGCACTCCGCCAAACGGAGTATTCCCGGCCATCAGAAATTTGCGGCGGAAATCGCGCTAATTTCGCCACCTGATGCCAAACAATGGAGCTAGAGACAAAGCCAAGAGGTTCGAAAGGCCTCGATATATGTAAAGTATTAGTAAGAAATAAAAATAGTAGTATTAAGAATATTAACAAAATAATAATTAACAAAAATACTAAATTAAAATAGTTTTTAATCATTTCCAATTGCAAATTTGCATTTATTTCTAGCAGTTCAATAAGGCATCACTGTTTGGCAATCTTTCCAACACTGTTGCCAAATTGGATGCCAATTGTAAAACTTTTTATTTAATACTGCTTAATAATACTTTATATGGCCAACAAAGGCTAGCCTAATGCCCCATGTGCAGGATTAGCATTCGATTTTAAGAAAATGTGGCTCCAAGCTTCACTAAAAATTAAAAAAAAATATATGGAAACTACAAAAAAAATGCCCAAATGCCTAGGTATATTAAGTAATAATTTTAATATAGAAAAAAATCGATAATAATATTAAAAAACAGTAATAGTAATTATATTAATAATGTTCATAACATTGTCATTTGCAATAATTAAATTTCGAATTCTTCCATAGGCTGAGTTGCATCGGCAATATATGGTCTCATTGTGTGCCAAATCCTAGCAACAGTGTTACCAACATGGATGACGTATGTCAAATTGACGTTAAGGCATTTGCCAATACTGGAAGGAAATGTAATCTGACAAATTGCTAAACTCGTTCACTTCAGCTTCATCGCTTGCCGAGCAAAGTAAGTTTTCTCAAATTTTTTCATCCTCTCATTTTTTGTTCCATCTTTGATTTTGTGCGCATTTTTCCACATATTTTTGCATAGATTTCTTTAATTTCTTGCAATCATCTTATTATTTCTATGATTTTTAAAATTTTAATTTTCATTTTTTTCGCACGTGTTTTGTTGGTTTAGTACGAACTTGTGAAATCGAATATGGATCCGAACGAGGAGCAGTCCCAAAACAATGATGGCTCTCAGGAGCCGCCGGCCAAGCGCATATGCAAGAGACCAACGCTGAGCGACCTGAACGCGGAATTTCAGACGCAAATGAACGAAGCTAAATATCAACGTGATGTATATGCAGCAAAGTTGGCAGCTGTGCAGCGTTATATGGCTCAAATCTCGATGGAGAAATCGTTGCTGCACGCCATGACGGGTCATGTGGAGGTCATGATCGATCAAATCAATTCGGCTACACCGAGCTTGACTGAAGACGTTCTCCATTTGATTGAGCAGACCGAGGAGTTGAACGTCCAGATGCACCAAGGCCGTACCCCAATATCAAGGAGCACCTTTGCCAAAATTCTGGAGCTGCAGGGAGAGTTGGCCAACAAGGAGACAACGGTGCAGGAGTTGATCCAGAAGTTGGAGGAGTATTCTGCCGTCATCATGGCACTGCAGAGCTCTTTTTCCCAGGACGCTAATATGGAAATGTGGCTTAAAGAAGAAATGGAATCAAGCTCGCTTGGCTTGGAGCGCACCATCGAGAACTTGACCTGTTCGATCTGTATCCAGAAGTGTACCCTGGTTGGCGAACACATCGTCGTCTCGTTGCCCTGTGGCCATCTCTTTGGCGAGAAATGCATCGTCGCTACTCTAAACTTGTCTCCTCAGTGCCCAATTTGCCACACTCAATGCACAATTAACGACGTCAAGCGTCTCTACGCCAACACAAACCAGTAGATTGCCAGAGAGTTAAGAGAGCTGAACAAAATGTATTTCATTTCACAAACAAACATCTCATTGAATTACAATTGCACGCGACACGTGCAAACTGCGGAAAAAAAACACGAACATAACCATAACCGCAAAACGAAATGAAAACATTTTAAAAGCTCTTAGCTCTCCGCCATTGCACACTTTCATTATTTACAATTATACACACATGCACATGCAAAGCCTCATGTAGGCATGCATATGTATGTACACTTATATTAGCAGCTGCAGCTGCACACAATGAAATATCTGAAATATCTGAAATGAAAGTAATAAACTGAAATACAAAAAAAAAACTGGCATATTCTATTATACTGATCATTCTTATTGAAATCATTGGAAACTGTTCTCTGGTATAGAGTAACACAATACAAATAAGATTTCATATATTCAACAAATGTAAGTGTTCATGTTCTAGCTGCAAGAGGTGTCTGAGCAAAGCGAAGTCACACACCCTTTGCATACGAAAGTAAGAACAGTTGCCAAAAATAAACATAGCAATTTGACATTTAGTTTTTCTAGAAATCTACTAGAATTAAAATATAGTAAATGCAAATTGTTATATAATAAGTGTCAGATTACCTTCATTAAATAATATCAAATTAATATTTTAGATATCCAATAGACGTCTTCATGTTTTAGCTGCAAAACGTACTGGTCTGCGCTATGTAAGTATACGTGCGCTTCGGCTAAGCGAAGAAACACACCTTTTGCAAGTAAAATTGGGAACGGTTGCGGTTAAGCTTGGCCAATAGCCAAACTGTTTCGATTACATAAAGATTGCACGTACGAAAATCGTTTAATGGTTACAAGTCAAGCAAATATACAAATCAAATTCTGTTGCGAATTATAAATCATTTTAATTTCATTTCCTTATACTAATGAAGCCGGAGTCTGACGATAAAGACTGAGTTTGAGAGCTAAGCCAGAGAGCTCAGACTCAGGCCTCAGTGTTAGCGGTATATTTCTTCGAGTAATGCCATGAAATTGTTCAGCACTCCCAAATGATCAATTAGACGACTTTACAACTACATGTAAGAAAAATGTCGCTTCTTGAAGAGTTGCTCTTGTACAAAGTTTAAATTGTGCAAAAGCATTTTCCTCTTCCCACTAATCAAACACAGGGCCTTGCATTCAGGCTGAGTCGATTTAGCACTGAGTGTTTGTCTCTCTGTACATCTGTCTGTGCTTCTGTTCGCATATGTGAATGCAGCTATCTTAGAATCCACATAGAAGAGCGAGGCATTGCATTCCTTCCATACTTTTCGTTCCGTTTCAAGCTTCACTTTCAAATAAATAAAATAAATAAGTAAAATAATAAAGATAATATAGAAAATAGTTAAAAGTAAAAATAATAATATTAATCATTTTGAAATTAAAAAGATCAGCAATACTAACATTTATAATATTAATAATAATACCGTCTGCTCTAATCAAAGTTATTAGTGTTTCATAAATTGTGCTGCTTTTGAGACTTGGTCACATTCCTTGGCAAATCCTAATAGTGCCGAATGTCAATTTGACTTTGAATCACTTCCCAATACTAGCAGTAGAACGTGACTGAGCAAATAACTAAACTCGTCCAGTTCAGTTCAGTTCATCGCTTGCCGAATTAAGAGTAAGTTTTCCTCATTTTTTTTTTTTCTCAATTACACATTTTTTTTCTTACATATATTATACATTAATTTTTTCATTTTTGTATATAAATTGATTTAAATTTTTGTTCAAAGTTTTTTTTTCCCTCATTTACACATTTTTTTCGTAATTTTTTGTTCATATTTTTTATTTTTTGCCTACTCAATTTTTTGTCATACTCTTTTTTTTTCATTTTATATGTAGTTTGACATTTTTGTTCTACATATATTCATTTTGTTTTCCAATTTTGTATAAAAGTTGATTTAAATTTTGTTTTTTTCTTTTTCTTTTTTTTTTACCTGTTTTCGCGCAAAGTTTGTTGGCTAAATAAATAATCAAATATGAGCCAAAAAATGGAGCAGACAGAGGACATTACCGGGGAAAATCCTCAGGAGTATTCCCAGGAAGAATATCTTTACGATTCCGATGACTCGACAATGTCCCTTGATGAGGAGCCGCCGGCCAAGCGCCTATGTCAGGAAGCAACGCCGAATGAGGAAGCAACGCAGAATCTGCAAAACGAAGAGCCCCAGGCGGAAATGCAATCGGGCGAAACTAATAATGATTATGATATGAATGCAATAAATCGTTTTATGGCTAAAATTGCATTGGACAATGCCATGCTGGTGGCCATGTCGGCCTATGCAGAGGCATTGATCATTCAGATCAATCTGCTTACACCCAAGCTGAATGATGGCATCATTTACTTGATACATAAGAGCCATCGCATCAGTGTCGAGGTGAGCCAGGGCACTCGCCCCCTCACGGCCGTCACCATTGGCAAGATGCGTGAGCTGCAGCTGCAGCTAATCAACAGAAAGAATTTGGTCCAGGGTTTGCTCAACAAGTTGGACGATTATACTTTCACCATCTTAAGGCTGCAGGATGCCGAAACCAGGGACACCGATATGGAGATCCAGATGCTGAAGGACATGGAAGCCACCATGGATGGCTTGCTGCGCACCATTGAGGACATGACCTGTTCGATTTGTACGAATGAGTATTCCCAGGGCGGTGGACACCGTCTCGTCTCGTTGCCATGTGGCCATCTCTTTGGCAGGCAGTGCATCCTCCGTACCTTGCAGAACTCGCCACAGTGCCCAACGTGCTCCAAACCATACACAAAGACCGACATCAAACGCAGCTACTGCCATTAAAAGCTGCAAATCAAATGTCAATTATCAATTCGGCAAACGAAAAAAAAAATAAGTATTTCCATTCATTACACACACAAACACCAACATCGCATTGTATAACAGCTGCATGCGATTCGTGCAAACAGAAACAGAAACAGAAAAAAAAACAACAAAAAAGCGAACATAACATAAAAATGAAATGAAACATTCTAGAAGTTCTTAGCTCTACGCTACAGCACACTTTCAGCAATTACAGCTGCACACTCATACATACACGTCTACATATACCCATGCATACATATGCAAAGCCTCCTCTACACATGCATATGTATGTGTGTACTATATGTACATACATATGTATATTATCAGCTGCTGCTGCACACATACATAATTGGGTAATCTTGTGCATTCTAGATGAAGGAAACTGTAATACAACATTCTACGAACTGAACAATAAATATGTATAAAAAGGGCAATGAAAATTATATTGTTTATATTCTGAAACTTAGCTGCGTCTAAACGGGAGTTTAATAAAAATAAAAATATTTGGCCAATTGGCAAACGTATGTGCACTTTGGTTTGGCATATACAACATACATACATATGTATGTATGTACATGTACATACATATGTAGATATGAATCTAATAATCATAGTCTGAACATTTGATTACGATTGCCCGTCTAGTAACATATGTATGTACTATGTCATTATTAATCAATAAAGTTTTTGCAGCAACACCCACGTGGCCCAGCAAGAGATGCAGCGAGACAGCAAGCCGCCTACAATGCTTACACACATACAGTCCTACAATCACAGATCTGCGTGTGTTTCCATGTATGTATGTATGTATGTACATATAGTGTCTTACGCGTGGAGAATCGAAACGAAGCATTCTTGGAATATGATTCGTTCGTAGAAGGGCTTAGGGAATTTCGTAGTCGAGCAGTCTTGACTACAGCTTTCTTACTTGTTGTTTTATATCTTTACTGATTTAGCGGGAATACGGCTTTAAAGTTTTACTATGAGCCACTGTATGTACATACATATGTATGTACATAGCTGACACACGCATATAAATTTTGCTGTAGGTGGCTACATGGATGTCTACATGGATGCCGTTCTATCAAAAATAGCCGGGAAAATCATTGTTGAGTCCTCGATGGAGTATGTCAACCATTTAAGTGAGAAGCTTCTAGCATAAGTATGTACCTAAGCAACAACATATAAAAATGTTCGATATATGTATGTATGTATGTTGTATGTACATACATGTACCTACTACTTTCGATAGTAAAGAGAGGTATCACATATGTATGTATGCTGTGAGCACCAGTAAACTCGTATGGCTCGCCACGCCCCCTATAGCCAGCATATCTTCTTGATCTTGGGTTGTCAACCCGAGAATACATTCCAAGTTGCAATTTTCTAGCTTTAGCACTAATATGATTTCTGGCATATCTAAAAATGCAAATTTTTAGTATGTATGCAAATTTCAAGTATTTACAGACGGATAGATGGACACATTCGATTCGAGAACAAAGTCTAATAATAGTAATACAAATATTAACAAGCATTAAAAAGTTCGCCATGGTTATAATAGCCCTACAAATGCTTCTAATTATACTAGTTCCCATGTCTCTATTGTCATTTAGCCAAAGTCAATTTGCAACTCTTTTGTCAGCTGTTGAGTTACTTTTGTTTGACAATTCCTTTCAAATGTGCTACAAAAATTGCAATTGTCAATGTGACGTTAAAATCATTGCAATAATAAAGTCAAACTTGGGCCGACAAATTGCTAAACTCGTTCACTTTAACTTCATCGATTGCCGAATATAGAGAGTAAGTTTTCCCAATTTTTTATTTTTTTTTTTCCTATTTTTCCTATTTTTATAATCTGCGTTTATTTTATTTATTTATTTATTTTTTTTTTTTTTTTGCCTTTAAAACACAATTTTTTTTTACGTATAAATTTATATGTATATATGTACATATATTATTTTTTACATTTTTTATGTACATAAATCCTTTTTTTTTCTTAGATTTTCATCCAAAAGTTTGTAAAAACAAAGAAATATGAGTCTGAACGAAGAGCTGGTCAATCTTGAGGAAAATCGTGAAGACAATCCGATGGAGGTTTCTCAGGAGAATGGTCAAGAAAAAACTGAGGACAATCCGCCGGAAACAGTTCTGGACAATTCTCAGGAGCCGCCGGCCAAGCGCAGATGTGAGGAACTAACGCTGAGCCAGCAGGACGCAGAGTTCCACGCAAAAATTGATGAAATAACCATTAAGAGTAGTGCATATTCTGCAGTGATGGGAGCAAATCAATATCTGGGCAAAGCCCAGATGGAGAAGGCCATGCTGACGACCACGTCGTCTCGTGTGGAGGGCCTCATCAATCAGATCAATGTGCTTGCACCCAAGTTGACTAAAGACGTTATCCATTTAGTAAAGGAGACTCAGGATATTACCAATGAGGTGAACCAAGGCATTCGCCCCCTAACGGGCCACACCATTGCCAAGATGCTCGAGCTGCAGCTGCAGCTGTCCAAGAAGGAGACATTGGTGCAGGATTTGCTCAACAAGCTGGAAGAGTATTCTGGCACCATTTTATCGCTGCAGCAAACCTATGCCAAGAAAGCCGAGAGGGACATGAATAAGCTTGAGGAGATGGAGCGCAACGTGGGTGACGTGCTGCGTTCCGTTGAGATCGACATTACCTGTCCGATCTGTTTGCTGAAATGCACCAAGATGGGCGATCATCTGCTCGTCTCGTTGCCCTGCGGCCATCTCTTCGGCAAATTATGCATCAACGTTAGCCTGGATACCGCTCGCCAGTGTCCATTGTGTCGCAATCCAAGCTCACGCGCCGATATTACGCGCATCTACTTTGACTGAAAGCATATCAATCGTCAATTGTCAATTGTCAATCCAGCGGCAATCGACACAAGATTTACATTTCATTTCGCACACATACACACACATGCACGCGATTCGTGTGTAACATATGAAAACTGAAAAAAAAAAAGGAAACACGAACATAACCGCAAAATGAAATGCAAACATTCTAGAAGCTCTTAGCTCTGCTCTGCTGCACACACTCAACTAATACAATTATACGCTTATGCATACACATGATACATACACTCATACATACTTTTGTAAAGCATCATGCATACATACATATACACACATAAGCTGCTGCTGTTGCTGCTGCTGCTGCAAACATCTTGTCTCTCTAGTTATATTCTAGAAGTTATAAACTGTTATACAATAAATGGCATATTCTTGCATACAGACATGTCAATACTATGACAGAATTAGAGCTAAAATTCATATTCGGATTCTTATTCTTGTTCATTAAAAATTCTTGGCAGTTATAGAGCTAAAAAATTCAAATAAAATTTCATATGTATATTCAACATATTCATATTCTAGCTGGAATAGGTGTTTGTCTGAGCTATGCATACATATGTACGTGCGCGAAGACAATAGATGATTGTCTGAGCTAAGCATTCGTGCGCTTCGACTAAGCGGAGACATGCACCCTTTGCACGCAAAAGTAGGAACAGTTGTTCAAAATAAGCTTAGCAATTAGATATTTAGTTTTTCTAGAAATCTACTAGAAATGAAATATTGCAAATGCAAACTTTAATACAATAACTGTCATAATACATTCATTAAATAATATCAAATTAATATGTTAGATATTTAACAAAAGTGTTCATGTTTTAGCTGCAAAAGTTAGTGGTCTCAGCTAAGCATGTGTGCTTGCTAGTGGGAACGGTTTAGCTTAGCAAATATGCAACCAAGTCTTTTCATTTCCACAAACCTTTCGCAATTGCAATAAACGGTTAATGGCAAAAATCTAGCAAATATACAAACCAAATTCTATAGTAAATTCTAAATATTTGACATTGAACTTAAACCGTTTCTCGACTTACTTTTGCATAAGATTAATGGGAAAATACAAATTTAAAAAATTAATTTTAAATATTAAATAGCTAGAGATGATAGTCTTGATACAAGTAATATAAAATCTGACTAATATAATGTATTTATTATTTAGAATTTTTTATTTATTGTTCAAAATTTATTTAAGAAATACAATAATTTCAAATGCTGTTGGAAAAATTTAAAATAAATTGTGTAAAATGTATTTAAAACTTATCATGTATAATTTAATGAAAATATTCCAAAGCTCAATATATTTCTTTTAGGTTTTCAAAACGAAACGTGGGAAAATAGAAAAATTGAAAATACCCCTTTGTTGGAAATTGTTGAAATGTTTTTTTCCAAGCATCTAATGAGCTGAGTGGATCACCGGAAATGCCCGTTGATCACTTCCTGGTGCAGCATCCGCTTTCCATTACGTTTTCGGGATTACTCTCACAAACGTCTGCGAATTTCCGCTGTGGCAACAGCAGAACGGTTTACGCATTGCATTTAAATTGTTTAAACAATGTATGAATAATTAAAGACCTTGTTGCTGTTGCTATTGATGTGACTTAATGATGAAAACAAAGCAAAGCAAAGCTAGGCAAAGCAATGCAAAGAAGCCCGCGGCACATTTTGCAATGCCAGCGTTTCCGTCGTGTCTCGCTCGTTTCTCGGCCAGCGGAAACGCAATGGCCAAACTCGTCAAGTAATATCGATAACCAAAGTGTATCAAACGCTGCTTGTAGCCAATTTTGGCCTGCCCCACGCCGCCAACAGCCAACAGCCAACAGCCAACCGCCAACAGCGAACAGCGAACAGCGAACAAACAGTCAATAGCCAGCGGCTAATTGGCAGCCCCAAAAGCGGACGCCAGTCGCATTCCAATGGCCAATATCAAATGGGCAACGTTTTACGTTTTCGCTTTGTGAATGAAACTGGAAACTAGCAACACCAACATCAGCCCCCCCATTCCCTTTCCCTGCTTCATTCCCTCTCCCGCCTGCCCCCTTTTAACCCTTAACCCGCTCGATAGCCGCATATTTTATAGGCAGGCACACCCATGGCCAGGGACGTCGATGTTGCCAAAACGCTAGTGGCCATTAGCAATTCCACTCAATAGACACGTTCGTGGCGCTATTTTCGATACATCGATCAATTGGCAATCAAATATCACAACAACAACAGCAATAACTCTGAGCATATTGGATTAATGGGCCCCCTGGCGCCCGCAGCTGCTTTCGAGCATTGCACGTGGCTCGTTCTAGTATTTCCAATCGGGCTTCACTTCCTTCCGCTGTCGTTTATGCTGCTGCTTCAGTTCCCAGTTGCCAGTTGCCTGCTTTGCTTTTATGTTCGACACTCGACGCTTTATCAGTTTCAAGTGCGCCGCCAAGTTGCAGCCACATCTTGTGGCAGCTGCGACAATGCAATCGACGACGACGACGACGACGACGACGCAGTGTCGCATGTTAAAAATACTCGAAATGAGTTTGGCATGTGCCACAATAGCTTAGCGCAGCTGAAACTCCGTCGTCGTCCCAATTGCCACATGCCACATGCCAATTGGCATTTGCTGTGCTACTTCACCTTCCCCACTCGTCGTTGTTTGAGCTCAACCAACACCAACTGCCAAATACTCTCACTTGAATCTTTTAGGCTGTAATTATTATTTATTTTAGGCCTAGCATTTACAAATTGTTTTAGTTTATCTTATTTTAATTTGACTAAGAAATTTTTTTTTTTTTTTTTAATAAATGAATGCATTTAATGGATATATATATATATATATCTATATACATCGTGTAATGTATAACAATTTATACAGTAATTTATTTATATTTTTTAAACATTATAAACTAAGCAGTAGTCTAAATGTTGGATATACATAAAAATCCATGCATCATTCATCATTCATCAATCATCAATCATCATTCATCATTCATCATTCATCTTTCATCATTTATCATTCATCATTCATAATCTGCAATACTACCGCCAAGGTCGCTTGGATTTATGCTTTTTCCACTTTTAGGCAGCACAGGCAGCACACAAAATATTTTTAATTATTAAAATTATCTTATATGTTATATAAAAATTATATGTTTATATAAAAATCACATTATAACTATCAAAATTAAAAAAAAGACTTCAAATTGAATTGAAATATTGTTGGTACAGAGCGAGATCATACATATATAGATCTAAATATATGATCAATGCATTAATAACTTTCAGAGGATATACAATATGTATGTAATGATGTACTTGTGAATGTACATATAATTATCAGCAGTTACCCAATTCTTCAGTCCACAGAGCATATTCAAAATATTGTACAACTTGAATTACCACAGAGCATATATATGTTCCAAATGTCAAGTATCTAGTGAAAAGATTCTCGTTCATATGAGAATGAAAGAGCATAAGAACTATGCCAAATTGAAGATACCAATAATCAGCATTTCGATTAATAATTTATCAAAGAGTATATATTCATTAGACATATACATGTTCTTTAAATAGCAGCGCAATAAATTTGATAAAGCTATGGATATAGATAGAGTGAATGATAAATAGGCGCACTTAAGCTATGTTTAGATTGTGTTTGGAATATCTAAATCAATGGCAATAAACATTTATTTATTCATTAATGTTTGCTTAGGCTCGATCGCTAGTTTAATGGTCTATATAGTAGTTCATACAGTTAGCAGCATAAATGATGGCAGAAGCGACGACTGTGACTGCGGCTGTTCGATTCGGTTTTGGTTTTCAGTTCTCTTGTTTTTGTTTTTCTTTCTGTTTTTTGTTTTTTTTTTTTTTTTTTTTTTTTTTTTTGCTAATTTATGCCACGTCGCAGCTAATTAATTTCTGTTGGGCAGTCAAGACATGGGGGCAGCATTGGCAAACCTACACTAGCAACAGCAACAGCAACAAACAAGAAAGTCTCCCAGCTCGTGCATGGAATTACCAATGGGTGTCGATTGTTGTTGTTGATGTTGCTGCTGTTGTTGTTGATGTTGCTGCTGCTATTGCTGCCTTTGGATTTTCATTAGAAATGTTTGCGCGTTTTTCAGTCGGCGCATCGCCATTTTATTTTTATATACATATGTATATAATTTTTTTTTTTTTTTTGCCTTGGTCAAACTAAACGCGCGCTTTGATGTGCCAACAGCCACAGCAACAGCAACAGCAACAACAGCAACATTGTTGTTGCCTTAACAAGCATTTAATTGTGCAACTGCTGTAGCAACATTAATAAATTCAAAGGCGTTCGTCGTCGTTTGCCATTTCCATTTTCAATGTTAATCGTCAAATGCAAAATGCAAAATGCAAATTTCACAAATGCACTCAGCAACAGCAACGGCAACTTTGTTAGTGTTGCCAAACATAGGGGTAGTGGAAGGGCTAGTTGGGTGCTAAAGCGAGACAGGGGGGTGGCTGGGGGTACGGTCGGGGTTAGGGCAATAGTCGACAAGTCCCTACCCATTTTCATTTCCATGCCCATTTTACCATTTCCATTTTCGTTTTCATTTCCATTGAAAGACGTTTCCTGCCTTGCACGTACCCATTCGAACAGTCCCCACGATCGGTCGATCGAGCTGATCGCCTAGTTTGCCCGCCTTTCTGTCATACCACAAAACATGCATATTGTTGCGATATATAAATATATATGTGTGGGTATTGTTTGGTGTGGGGGCGTGGCAGGTGATCGCGCAGACAGTGTGGTGCCGCATAGTAAAAGAGAAAAAAGAGAGATGAAGAGAACTAAGAAGAGGTGAAGAGAGAGGTATAAGAGATATATATAGAGAGAGAGAGAGAGGCATAGAGAAAGGAATGCATGGAGAGTTATAGAAACATGCAGAGAGAGAGAGAGAGAGAAAGGGAGGGAGTGAGAGAAAGAGAGAGGGAGAGTGAGACTTAAGAAATTGAAAAGGAGTGAAAAACAGACAGAGAAGCAGATTGAGAAGGAGATTGAGAAATTGAAAGAGAGAAAGAGAGAGAGAGAGAGAGATTGATACAAAGAATTATACATATCAACAGCGAGAGAAGGAGAGGCAGTGATACATATAGAGATCCTGTGACAAGGAAAGCACGAAGTAGTTATGGAGAGAGAGAATGACAGCGGGGAAGACGGAAAGAAGATGAGAGAGAAAAAAATGAATAATTATACAGCACTTAGTACCGAATGGGGAAAAATATCTTCAAAGAAGACCAAATTAGTTGGAAGTATGACGAGACGCCTCCAAGCCGTAATTGAAAAATATTAATTTTTTTTTTTAAGATATTTTAAAAATAATTTTTTAACAATTCTTTTGAAGTGTGCCAATACTTTTTTTGGCGTGAATTTGGGCCTTTCCTTAGAAAATGAAGTATAACTAATAGAGAGAAGGTAAAATTTTAAGTTTTTTTTTTTTTGCATTAATTGAACAAAAATATATTGATGAACATAATCACATTTTTGTTATTCATGCAATCCCAATGAAACAAGTGTTATAGGTGCCTAAACTTTGTGATTCTTTTGTACCTTTTTGGTTCACTGTATATGTGCAATGATAAAACTCCGATCGATCGATATTTTTGCAAAGCATTGTACATTAATGATGAGTTTGTAATCTATGAAATCTTACGACTATATAGCTGTATGAGCAAAGGGTCGAAAGTGCAATAGAAATGTGAAGAGATTAATTATATTTCTTTCAATTCTGATGCAATTTAAATGTAATATTTTATTTAATAGGGATATTCAATTAAATTATCTCACTACTATTTTTATATTTCATTTTATATGAAATATTACATTTGATTTTAATGGAATACGTGCATATTTATTGAATTAATGAACAAACAGATTAGATCATCCATGTAAATTTATATTAAGAGTAAGAATAACAAAATCGTTTCTTGGAATAATCCAGAGATATATGCATGTATGTATATAGTAAATCCATTTGAAATCAATCGTCAGTTCGCAGTCTATAAATTTAATTAAAATTATGCATATATTGAACAACAATTACTTTCGGGGGAATACAACTAGACACGTTTCAATAACACGCCATCAATATCGAGCCGAGAGATGCTCCATGCCCAATTCTCAATCTTCAGGGTCGTCTGCCCCGGCTGCGCCCGCTGGCCCACTCCCCATCAATTGGAAGCCCTCAATTCACACAATACGAGAAAGAGAAAAGAGAGAGAAAACAATAACTGAAATCAAGTTGAAACAAGTAAATTAATTCATAAAACTTTTTATTGTTGCACACTTATAGCACTTAAAATATAAACAATTCTCAATTTCATTCGCTCATTGCTTTTTCCTTCTTTGTAGTTCAACATTTTTTTCTTGACTTTAAATGTTACAATTTTTTCTCTCTCTTTCGATATGTCGATTCATTTCATTTTATTTTGCTTTGTTTTCTTTTGTTTATTCTGTTTTGTTTATATGTTAGTTTTTAATTCGTATGCGATTTAATAATTATGAAATATTAAATATTTATAATGCTAAATGAGTAGATTTTTTTCGCATTTCGCTAAGAACAAATAAAAAAAAAAAAAAGAAGATATATTATTGTGTGAGAGCGAGAGAGAGAGAGAGAGAGAGAGAGAGGGGAGAGAGAGAGAGAGCTTTTATAATTAAAATACGTAAAATATGCTTCCATAAGCGCCTATATATAATCATATCAATGTGTGTGTGTGTGTGTGTGCGTGTGTGTATGTGTGTGAACGATACAATGTATGATATACAATATGCAAGACTATATAATAACCATATAGTAGCTGATATGCTGCCGATATTGCTTGGTTCAATTCCATTCCGTTCCGTTCCGTTCGCTCGCCTTAATATTTACATTAAGTAGAAAATGTTTTAATCATATTTGAATGCATTTCATTTAGTTTGTAACTTCGGTTCACATAAATCAAATCAAAAAAAAAAAGAAAAAAAATCTACCCATAGTTCCTCGCCCTCTTCCACCCACCCTCCCTGTCGCCCTCTCCCTCTCACACATATATATATACATATATATAAGTATATATATACATATATATATAGACAAAACAGATTTGAATTTTGCATTTAGAATTAATTGAAGCTGCGGCCATTTGCCGAGCTCTCCGTTGAACGCCCTCATTAATAATTAATAATTAATGATTACTAATTAATTATATTAATTAATTGCTGTGCCTTTGCATTACAAACAAGTCAACATTAACACATTAAATTAAATATTAGGCAAAAAAAGATATATATGTATATATATATATATATATATATTTAGTCGTAATCCAATTTTGCAAGTTCTCGAGCTCCCCTCGGCGCTGACTTTACACAAAGTAGTTCCTGCCGCTGCTGCTGCCGCTGCTGCTGCTGCTGCCACTGCTGCTGCTTCTGCTGCTGCTGTTACAGCATTACTAGACTTTAACGTACACTTAAGTAGTAACCAGCAGGCTGCCCGTTCAGCCCTTCGAGTTGGCCAAGACGCCTGCGCCGAGTCCTTGATTCTCCTCGATATACACATTGCCCGGCTGCATGGTCTTCAGTATCCTTCGTTCCTGATGTTTTGCATGCTTCTCCACTAAAAATCAAACAGACAGAGAGAGAGAGAGAGAGAGAGTGAGTGAGTGAGTGAGAGAGTGAGAGAGACAATATGTGCTTGAGCTGTGGCCCACAAGCGTGGCTGTCAAAAAACTGAGTGACAGCCGTAGGCCCCATTGTATTAAAATTCTGTGCGGGCGCGTTCTCATTTGCATTTGCCATGGAATCAATTGCGATCGCATTGGATGGGCCCATTAAACGGCTATTGTCGCCGCCAAGAGGCCGCCGCCCACGGGCTCAATGGCCAATTTATATGCAAATTGGCAAACGCCTTGACCAAAAAGGCGCAAAGAACACAAACACACACGCAAAAAAAAAAGAACACAATCACACACACACACACACGCACAGTAATGAAAAGAAATTCTTTCGTTTGTGGAATGCCATCCCGCAGCGCCTCAGCCCAACCCAACCGAGTCCAGCCCATCCCAGCCCAGCTCAGCTTAGCTCAACTGAACTCAGCATCCCGCCAGGCGCAACGCATTCGAACTGGACGATCTCAAGTGGTTTGACCTTTGACACACTTACCAGGCAGCAGCACATGTTGCGGCTGAAAGAGGCTCGACTGCGCAGCGGACGCTGCCGCCGAGGCGGCCGTCATTGCCGAGGCGGGCAGTCCGCGCAGGGCATCCGCATTGCCTATGAAGAAGGTGCCACCGTCCAGGCTCTGCACCTCGGCCAGCTTGGCCATTAGCTTCGTGGACAACTCTTCCACATCTGTCGAAAAAGAGAAAGAACAAAATGTTAGAAATGTTGGCAACTGTCAAGCAACATCTGGAATTTAAATATGCTCGACGGCTAAATACCCAGCAATATCATTCCATTCAAATTTATTGAGTGTTTATAAGGTAAAGTGAGAGTTATCGATCAAAATGAGAGTTGAGATCATTTGATAGATGGATATACTTTTAAACATATAGATATAGATATTCTTATAGATTTACTTTTGTATATAACTGTAGGGTAAATCGATCAATCCATCAAGCATAGATCATGTCATTACATAGAACTTAGATATAGCTATAGATGGCTGTCTCTTGAGTTTTCTCTAAGGCGATAGCTCAGAGGCAGATATCGATAAATAACTGTAGTTTATATATACATATTTATATAGTAATTTATCTTATCTTTACTTCAAATAATTTAAATTCGAATTTGTGCTTAAATAATTATTACAAAAAGAATATTAATTTTCTCGAATCTTAATCGAATCGATCGTCCCATCAATGATCGCCCAAAATCCAATGTCAAAAGAGATATAAATAGAAAGTTTCTATTTGTGCATTAAAGGTTTGATCACGTCTGCCAATAGCCAGATGTATGTATGTACATATGTATGTATTTTTGTAATATTTGCCAACTGTATAAAATACTGTTATGGCCTTCATAAACACGGCCATAAGGCTGTTAAAATATTTATTATATTTTTTGTTATTCGCGCTGTCAGATCAACAATTATTACGGCCAGCCATTTGTTGATCGATGCCAGGAAATTGAAAGGGGGTCGCTCAGGGGCCTTTGCGGCGCATTTCCGACTTGTAAACAAGCTGCGGAGGCGTAAACGGTGGGCGTGCCCAAAAAACAGACAGCAGCCCAGCAGAGCAGTCAGCGCAGCCAGCGAGCAGATAATTTATAATTTATTTTTAAAACTTGTAGTCAACAGAAAAAAAAAAGAAATGAAGTGAAAAAACAAAATCGACATGCGTCGAGGAAAAACTGAAAAGCGAACGAGAGAAATGAGAGAAAAAAAATATAAAATTAAAGATCAACAAGAAAATTAAGTTCCGTTGCCCAACAGACGCGACGGCTGCCTTTCGGTTCTTTGCTTTTTATTATAAACAATCCCAGCAAAAATTTTCACACAACAACAGCAGCATGAAGAAGAAGAACAACGGCTACAGCAGCTACGCCGTACACAATTTTTGAGAAAAATCAGAAAGAAAAATTTCCAATTGGAATTGGAAGAAAAGCAACAAGAATTTTACAAATTTGCGCAGTTCAATAAGGCTTAAAATTTCCAATGCGCCAAAGCAAATTAAGCACATATGGATGAGTAGTCTCTATAGGGGCTGAGAGGAAGAGCAGGGCCGGCCACGGGTTCGAGTACTCCCAGCTATCTGTTTACGTACGCACACATATAGATCTGTGTCTCTGTGTTTGTGTGTGTGTGTGTGTGTGTGTGTTTGTTTGTTTGGTATATTGGGGAAATGCGGCACAGTCGAATTTTCCGTGGAAACTATACATATAAGAAGATTCTAGCAAACTGATTAGTGAAAACAGCAAATCCGAGAAAAACCAAGTGCCCAGCATGCCAGAAGAAAGTGGGTTGGGATAGGGGACCTGGGGGAGGGGTAAATCGATTCATATGATCTACAAAGTGAAATTTGTACTAAAACAAATATAGATCAATAATTGGGTGTTATGGGAAAAATCTCTGCTGAAAATCTATTCGATATTGCTTTTTGGCTGCTGCAACAAAGATATGGAGATAATCAATTTGAGAATGATCTTTATTAGATGAGATTTTGGTAAATAAACTAAAGTAAACAAATTATATACATTTTTTAAGAGATCAAAGATGAGCTGACTAGAAATTTAAAATTATTATTGTGTAAGATTTCTTGATAGTTAATTTTCGGTAGAAAATTCTATTATTATAGCATATATAGTAACACAAAATAAGTTTACTTTATACACAGCAGATCTATTAAATCTGGTGAGTATATCTATAAGAGAGTGATCTGTAAAGTTGTTGATTAAAAGAGCTCTAGTATTATAGCATAAAATAAAATAGGTAAAACCTAGAGAATCCAGAGACTTCGCCTACAAAGAGAGTAATCTATAAAATTTTCTGATCTGATAATAAAGTATATATTTATTTGGAATATAATAGGATATCTACTCAATTTGGAGACTGACTTTATAAAGAATTTATAATATTGTTCAAAGAAAGTTAATTCTAGAAACTATATCTATTAATCTATAAAGATAGAAAATTCTAGTATTATATTAGCCATGTTGTATATACATATATAAGATCTAGGGAGTACAGCTATCTCTTGAGCTCACCCTTTGCTTGACATGTATTCTCTTCATTCGTATCATACGCAAATGGCAAGCTTGTTTCAGGTACCAAGTGAGTCGCCCTCGCTGGCTCGCTGCAGTGCCCGCCCTCTTGGCGGGGCCAGAGAGGAATGGCATCGCTATTTTTGGACTGGCCGTAAAATGCAGGGAACGAAGATCGGCTGCAGTTGTGCGATCTGCATTTGCTCAGCTGGCGCATTGAGCGAATTTATTGCCTGCTGCACATTTCCAAGTTGAAGGAAGCAGTAAGCGCGTGCCAAGCGCAATGCGAATGCAAATAGTAGAAATGCCAGAAGACAGACAGACAGCGAGAGAGGGAGAGGGAGAGAGAGAGAGAGAGAGAGAGATAGAGAGGGGGGCAGAAGGAGAAAGAGAGAGTGAGAGAGAGAGTGAGTAATCGAGAGCAATTGTCAATTGAGCGCTTGGATGCGCCTAGTCACACCTTTCGTTGCCACCAAAGGAGTCGAACAACTTCCTGTACAATTCGAGCCAGCTGGTCCAATATTTAATCAACATACGGATCGAAGTATTCGCCAACTATTTATAGATGTGTGACGAGTGCGACGGAAATGACAGAATCCAATAAGAAGCGCAAAGACAAAATGCCGCGCCTGGCACTTACCAAGTGCAAGGCATTCGAACACGCTTGACAAAGATCTGTTACATAAAGATGCAGTTGTTGTTGTTGTTGTTGTTGTTGCTGCAATAGCATTTCCTGCCCCTCGTTTGTTTTATGGCCCTCGACTGGCTGTGACATGATTTTGGAATTTGATTACATCGCCGCGGAAGTGATTCAACTCTGCGGTCTACAAACATCCGCTTGTCCTTGAGCTAGACACATGCATGCAGACAGAGGCGTGCGGGGGCCTCTACTCTTCCGTTGTACGTGTCTCTTACCTGTCGCGTAGCTACCTCTCTCTCTCCCTCTCTCCCTCTCTCACTCTCTCTGTGCGTTTGTTTCCGGTCCTGGATTAAGTCTGGCTAGAGTTGAAATTTTGAAAATCTAAATGGTTGCACTTGGTAAAGCGCTCAGCTCGTGATCCTAGGCAAGTGTTTTTGTTGCCATTGTTGTTGTTAGTTCGGTTGGGCTGTCTCGGCTGGGTCGATGTTTGTGTTACGTATCGTTTCGTTGGTGGTGGCTTCATAAATTCTTCACACTGGACATGCCTGCACTCTTGCAGTCTCTCAGTTTGAGCGCTGCGTGGGCTGACGCCAACGTCGACGTTGACGTCGCCGTCGACACGCGCTGAATTATGATTACAAGAAGAAAAACAAGACGGGAGCCTATCAAAGCAAGGCATAAATTTTCACGTTGGCCCCGCAGACACAGCCCGTGGGTGGATGGGCGCGAAAAGCGTGGAAAATGCATGCTCTTTAACAATGTTGTTCTTGTTGTTGTTGTTGTTGTTGTTGTTGTTATTCTTTGGCTCCTCATTATTGTTGCGCATCAAACAACATGTGTCTACACACTCGCAACGCCAGCCAAAATGATATATGTGTGTGTAGATAAACACATACGCTATACTCAAGACATTCAGGTAGTTGCGACCTGTGAGTTGTGAGTTGTGAGTGAGTGCAGCAGAGCTGCCAAGTGGAAATATTCCAAATTCACTTTGAATATCGAATTTCACGCACAGGCAGAAATGCTACAAGTTCATGTCAGATTTAATATTCAGCTAAGCAGCGAGAACTATATAAGCCAAAAACATTTTGTTAGAGATTTCGTTTAGCTCTTGAAACAAGTTGCAAGCAGACAAAGAACAAGAAATTTCAAAACAAATTTGTACAAGTTATATTTGTGTTGAAAGAAAATTCATTAAATACAAATAAAGTTTCCATTCAATTTGAGAGAGGATTTGACTCGCAACTAAATTAAAATTACAAAATAATTGAACATTTTCATTCATTTTCTATTATATAAATTTGTATATTCATTACTATGTTTTTATATAATATATTTATATTTGTGGGAAGTCATTATACTTATTTGAAATAAAAAAAAAAGATTTATATATGCAAGCTAATAAAGCTGTAGACATAAAAAAGAGTAGAACTAGAAAATGTATGTTTTTTTTATATATTTTTTTATGTCAAATAAGTATAATAAATACATTATATTATTATTGTTTTACGTATTATTATTATTTTTTTTTTATATGAATATTTTTTATGTTAAATGTTTATTTTTCATATATGTATGTTTTATTTATATATTTCTTGTATATATATTTTCGTCAAATAATTTATATGCTCATTGTTTTGTTCAGTTTGTCAAATTTGTAAAATAAAACACCAAAAGGTTCTCCATGCTCAATTTCTTTGGCACTTAGAAAAGCAATAAAAGCTGAAATGCCAAACACTTTATGTAGCTGCTGGCTCATAAAACTTTAAAGTGAGTTCGCTAAGGAACTCGTATCGAATCAGTGGAAAAGGCTGACAACTTGGAGACTCGACGAAGTTAAAGTTGCCATCTCTCTATCACTCTCTCTCTCTCTCTCTCTCTCTCACTCTTGCTCTCGCTCTCTCTGCATGCCTCATTTAAGTTGCGTCTGTGTTATATGCTGCTTTATTGTGACATGTGAGAGGGTAGACGCGGCATATGTGAGTACATACATACATATATAATTTATGCTC
The DNA here is from genome assembly GCA_030914385.1 of Drosophila antonietae. Classification (NCBI taxonomy): domain Eukaryota; kingdom Metazoa; phylum Arthropoda; class Insecta; order Diptera; family Drosophilidae; genus Drosophila; species Drosophila antonietae. Next base: position 44,361 of record JAUESO010000122.1, on the reverse strand, counting down.
TGTAGGGAACTATAGCCAATTGGCTAAAGGGAAATATCATTGTCAAGGACAGAGATCGTTGCCTGGGCCAAAAATGAAAGAAAAAAGTAATTATCAGAGCCTAGAGGTACAGTCGAACTAGAAGCAGATTAAGCATTGCAAATCTTTAAGACTAAATGCTTTGAGTCGTAATGATATATGATATATGTGAGGATCTAAGTAAGAATATTTCTTGTTGGTTTTGAATAGTCTCTTTATAATATGATATATGTATGTGATGTATATCTTTTGGAGACATTGTTTACCTCTTAAAATGCATAATATTATTATTTATATATTCCATCTGCTCTGGCACTGTCTGTCACCTTCACGCATATATCTCTGCAACTATCTGCAATCTGTTACCCTTCATGTTCGGCTGTGCTTTGTGTCAATATTTTCATATTCATTTTTCTTGTTCTTTTTTGAGCTCATGTTGCGGTCAGGTTAAACACGAGTGCCAAGAGTAAATAAATTACGTTAAATATAAAATAAAATGCAAGGAATTCAAAGCTGGCGAAAAATATTAATAAGTTTATTGACAACAACAACAGCATTAAAGAAATGTATGCAAAACGCGTCGCAGTCGACGTCACGGACGCACATGCGCCAAATATTTGGACGTTTCGTTCTACTTTGGCGCAGGCGCAGCTCGGTTCAAGCCGAGCTGTTCATTAATATGCGCCGAATGCTCAGCTCCTGAGAGTCAGCTTGACCGCGCACTCCTCTGCCCCATGCACCCCAATAGCCTTAGCATTCGCCTTAGCTTTAGGCAGGCAAACAAATCTCGTCGCAGCTCGTGCAGCAATTCGCTGGAAATCTGTGCAAAGGGACGCGCGTCTTTTTGCCATTGGACGTCGAGCCCGAGCTCGAGCCCGAGCCATGGCCAAGTCTTGTAGAAGATGCCGCTGGCGATTGTCGGAGCGCCCATACATCAAAGTGTCGTGTTTTTTTTTTTTTTTCAAAACTTATAAATATGTACGAGCCGCGCTGTGTAGTACAGTGCGCTGGCCACGTTTAGGGCCCGCCGCACAACTGCAGCTGTGCAGGTTGTTTCTCTCAGCTTTCTAGTAGAAATCAAATAACACGCCATCGCACGCCGGGCATGCTAAACAGCCGGGAGCACTCTCCGAGCACGCTGCAACCTTTGGCAATGCAACGTCTAACGTGTTCCGCATTTCAATTCAACCCACCGCCCGTTGGATGGATGACATGGGCCATGATGTCGCGGCTGAGGCGTGTGAAAGTTTAGCCGAAAGGTAAAAGCCGCCAACGCTCCACTAATACAGTTTCTGATGACGTTTCAGTTCGAATATTAAATATTTATATACACGATTCCATATACAACTATCATATTTCATATCATATCATATCAATTAAAATTTGTATAATTGTTGGAGAATTATGAGACAATAGATGCAATTCTATAAGAAATTCAATTTAATTTCTTCGACTACTTTAAAAACGTTTCATTTAAGCTGAGCTAAAATCTTTGCATTTTTCTCAACTTTCATTCCATTCTAGCTCTAGTTCTCTTCAACTCACCTTGGTCCAGTCGGCGCTCCATGCGGCGCCATTGGCGCATATGATGGATGAGTATGCAGGCAGCGACCGAGAAGAAGAGCAGGCAGGCGAGCACCGCTATGAAGAGGGCGCCCGTCTGCCAGTCGAAGGGCAGCGCAGCGGCTGCCTCCTCATGCAGCTGCTGCAGCTGCTCGTGGGTCAAGTGCTGCAGCGGCGTTGGCTGATCGAAATGCTCATATTCCGATGACTTTCGGCGCTGCAAATGCAACGAAAGTCGAGTGGGTGAGTGAGTGAGAGATGTATGTACATGGGCATGTCGAACATGAGCTTACCTCCTTCCAGTTGGGCTCCGTCTTGGCCAGCACCACCCAGTCGATCTTCAGCTCGTAGATGGAACGGCAAACGGTGTCGATGTGCAGCTGGCAGGGACGCAGCGGTATCATCTCGCCCTGGCAGCTGGTGCAGGGCATGCACTTGTCCTGCACCTGATCCCACCAGTGCTGCGGCGCACAGGGCGAACTGGGCGGCACAAAGCCGCCAATGTTGCCGCTGTTCGTGCCAGAGGCGGGTGTGGCAGCGGCAGCGGCAGCAGTAGAGGCGGAGGCGGAGGCGGAGGCGGAGGCTGTGGATGCGGCGGCAACAGCGCACAAGGAACATGTTGTAGTTAGCAATAGAAGCGTCAGATAGGCGCCAGTTCTGCTTAGATATGGGATGCTATATCTTCTACGGATTGTTGTTGTTGCTGTTGGGCTGTTGCTGCTGCTGTTGTTGCTGCTGTTGCTGCTGTTGCTGTTGCACTGTTCACTCCGCTGCCGCTTTCGTCGACGCTTGTGAAATTTGGAGTTTGTTTTTGTTGCTGGGCGCATTATAGTTAGTGTTAAGTTGTTGTTGTTATTGTTGTTACATTTACTGCTACTCGTTGTTGTTAATTTCGTTGCTGTTGCTGTTGTTCCAATTGCCACTGCTGCTGCTGCTTCTGCTGCTGCTCTGCTTGCTGCGCTGTAGCGCTGTATTAGCTGCTGCATCTCTGCAAAATATAAAAGAGGCAAATCGATTGACATTAGTAATAGGATTTGCTAGTGTATATTTCTTTGTAATATTACATAGATTAATCAAATAATACTTATGTGGGCTTAGCAGGAGAATTGTGCAAGCATTAGATAGGCAAAATGAAAGCTTTCCAAAAATCAGAGTAAATTAATATGTTTGGACCTAGATCAGATTTAATAAAGTTGTACTTAGTCTCTTTGGGGGTAGACAAGCAAGGAAAGTCTAGTTGGGTCTGCTCGACTTAAAGATATCAAAAAATTCGACCGAGGGATGGATGGAGAGAGAGAGAGAGAGAGAGAGAGAGAGAGAGAGAGACGAGATACAGTCTAACGGTTTAACAGACAGTTCGACTCAACTCGGCAGACTCTAAGCGACGACTTTCAATGATATCAAAGTTATTTTTGTAAAACTCTGCTGAAGTATTATAGCGAAAGATGTCATATACATAAACTATATAGGCAAAACGTAGATATAGCTACGGAATAATTCCATAACTAACAGAAACCTACATTCCCTATATAGATTTATATACATTAAAGCTAGCTCGAATCTCGTTGCTCTGTCTGCTCAACAGCCTATAGCATATCTCTGTGCATTTAAATTTTAACATTACATAGTGGAACATATGACTAAATAAAGAATATATTTAGTGTTATCTCTGCCAGGCTCTGCTAGGCTGTGCCCAGTCGAACTGTCGAACTTGTTTTATTTTAAGAATGTAGCCTTGATTTTAGCTGGAGTCTATGGGCTGACATCTGCTGCTGGCATTTTTTATGCACTCTTTTTTTTCTCAAAGTTTTCCCAGGCTTTTCACACACGCATCGTTAAAGCTCTGCCACGCGGGGAATCTAAGCTAAATGTCGTTTTGTTTTTCTTCTCACATTGACATCGGGTGGCAAACTAATGGAAAATGGCAACACAGCGGGACATGTGGGCAGTCCAACCTCGCCTCCTGCTGCTCCTCCTCTTCAAGCTACACGCTTGGGGATTATCGCCCATAAAAGCGCGCGCAATGGCAAACTAATAAGCCGACCGGCGGCCAATGATGTTGATAATGATGATAATGCGACGCCATCATCATCATCATTATCATTATTATCATCGTTGTTGTTGTCGTCGCCGCCGTCGTCATCATAATCATAAATGCGTACAGTTTGCAATCAACTTTAATGTCAACGGGGTGCTTAGGCGTTTCGCCAGGCCCCCAGCCAGCTGCCCCGGCCCACCCGCCGCTGCATCGGCTCCGCTTTGGTTCATTGGGCTCAACCACCGTCCGGCTGCAGTCTCCCGATTCCTTTGCATCAGCGACAGCGACAGCGTAAGCGACAACGACAACGACAACGAAACTATTATAAATGGCATACAATTATTATTTATGCAGCGGCTGTCACTCAATGGAGTAAGTGCATCAGCGCAGGGAGCCGAAGGGCGAGGGTGTTAAATGGGGTTGGGGTTGGGATTGCAGCAACACTGGTTCCACATCCACTCAGCCACTGTGCTTCACTTCCGTTGCAACAGCAACTGGCTAGGCTTTCGGCTAAGGCCAAGGAGGAAGCCAGGAACTAGAGGAAAATTTAGTTTGGAACCAAAGAGGAAAGTGATTGGAATTCGTCTTCCCTTGCTTGATGAGGTAAGGAACCTTACAATTCATTTGATTAATTCATTGCCAACAAACAAATTAAAACTAAGCAATATACTAAAAATATATTCATATTTTTATGAAAAACTTGTTCAAATTTTAGTTAGAAAAGCAAATCAAAGCTAAACATAACTTGTTGCTGCATAGAAAAAGAGCCAAGTTCTATGAAACACACGTCACGGCAGCAGCAGCAGCAGCAGCAGCAGCAGCAGCTGAACGAAAGCTGAAATACAACAACAACAACAACAACAATCCGCGAATATAATGGAAACAGCAACAGGAAGAAGATATATTTAATTAAAATCAACCATTGCTCGTATGGCCACCGGGAACGTGAAACGACGAATTGAGCTGGATGATGATGATGATGATGTTGGATGTTGATGATGTTGGATGTTGATGATGATGATGATGATGATGGCCATCGAGCAAAGAAGGGCACAGCCCGGGGGTTGGGGATGGTAGCATTAAGTGCGGCTCATAAAGGGGTTTACTGTACTCACTCGGCCTGCATAACACATGGATAAATCTACAGTATTAGCATAGCGCAGACTTACGAACTGTCAGCGCGATCAGCGCTCGCTCAGCCAATCAATTCAAAGCGATGTGCAAAAGGGAAATCGATCAATTGAAAATTGAAAATTGTCAATTGAAAAGGGACTAGCTATGCCCAAAGAGGGCACTCCTCTGGGAGTGGGGGGAGGGGGCAACGGCTCGTTCTCTCTCTCTCTCTCTCCCTAATTAGCTGCCTTAGCGAGCCCATCTGATCCGGTCAACAATTTTAATTTCTAATGAAATTCAAATCGGAAATGGCCCATAAGGCATTGGCATTTCCTTTCAACAGCAATCAGTATATGTATGCGTGTGTGTGTGTGTGTGTGTGTGTGTGTGTGTGTGTGTGTGTGTGTGTGTGTGTGTGTGTGTGGCACCTGTTTTCCACTCGCGTCTATTAAAAATGCATTTCAATTCAAATTGAATAATTATTAGTTGTATTTGATTTCTGTTTATTGTGTCGACTAGTTCCGCTTACATGCCCATAACTAACTAATGTACCCCGCGTCATTCTCTCTCTCTCTCTCTCTCTCTCTCTCTCTCTCTCGCTCTTTTCTTCTCTGTCTAGACTCGTAACAAATGTTAAGAAGTCTGTCTGTTAGCTACTGCTGCTTTGATCTCTGGCCAACATAACAAATGCGCCAATTTGCATCGTATTCATTATTTATTGGCCAAGTGCCAATCTATCTGTCCGTTGCTCAATTAGACGGTCATTCCATCAATCATCCCACTGTGCTCAGCAATTAAACAAAACAAATATCAAAAGCATAAAATACAAATTAAAAAAAAAAAAAAAAACTGCACATAAATACAATCAATCCTAATGTTTGGCTAGCTGTTGAAAACATTTCTATATACATATGTATATAAGAAATAAAATGGTAAAAAAAATGTTTACTTTTGACTTTTCGCTGCTTGAAATTACAAATTGTATTTAAAACTAATGAAAACTAAAAATTCGTAGTAAATAATATATTTTCTTATTTTACTTGCAATTTTTTCTATTTCATTCAACTCTCTTTACTCTTTACTCTTTTGCGTATCTTTTATCTCATATAGAAGTGAATAGACTTTATGAAAATATAGAAGCAAACAATTTTAAAGGAATTATTTTAGTATTTTTCTCTTCAAATCTATCTTCATTTGAAATTTTGGAAATATGAAAGCAATCAATTTTAAAAGAAATATTTTATTATTTTTTTGCTTCGTATCTAATATTTTGCTTTCCTTAAAATTTCATTAAATAAATTTCATTGCAGTTAAATCATTTATTGTGTTCATATTTTAAAGCTCTTTTTAATTTTCATTAATTATGACAATTATTAATTTTTATTATTAATTCGTAATTATTAATTATTATTTAAATTATTATTATTAATTGTTTGTTTATGCTAAAAACTATATTTTATTTTAATTTTCTATATCATTTTCTTTTCCTATATTTCATTTTATTATTAATTTTTTTAATTTAATCGTCGACATTTTGCTTTAATAATGAAACGAGTCCAGTCTTAATTTATGCCACTTGAAACTTGAAGCAAATTTATTTGAAATGTCCCTGACCTGATATTGTTTTTGGTCTCGATCTGCTTTGCATTGTGGCTGCACTTGCGGCTGCTCCTGATCTTGGCCAGAATCAAGCTACGTGCAAATGAAATGAACTACCAGCAGCTGCTACGGTGACAACTGCTGGCAGTTAAGACAACGATTCCGAGTCGAGTCGAGCAGAAAAAGCGCAGTCAGCCACAACAACAACAACAACAGCAACGAGAAAAAATCAAGTGTAGCATATTTTTAGCGCAGCAACAGATTTAACAAGACTCGTACATACATATCTCTCTATATATATCCCATATACATATATATATGCTTATATATATAGATATGTATATTCGGATATGCAGTGCTCGAGCATTTCCAAGTAGTCCAACCAAACACATGCCAACTTGAGAGACGCAAAGGCAACTGCAGAGACATTGAGGCAGCAGCCACAACAACAACAACAACAACAACAACAGCGAAGCATAACAGTCGCACATTATTATGTCAGAGACATGTATCTATAAGATACATTTTGGTGCGACCGACTGAGGCGTGCTGCGCCCTGTCGCTGCTGTTATCGCTCTTGTCTGACAACTGACAGCGACAACAATTTAAATCATGTTGCATTTTCAGCTTTGTGCTAATTGAAACCGAACTAACCGTTCAACAAACAAAGAGAGATACAGAGACAGAGAGAGCGAGAGAGAGAGAGAGAGAGAGAGAAGAAGTGAGAAACAGTTAAAGGCAAGCCACAAAATGGGTCAGTCCGTCTAGCCTGAGCTTTTAACTTAGCCGACATGAAAAGGTAAAGGCAAAGAAAATAATAAATAATAATAAATTGTTTGATCTGTCTATAAGATAATTGTGCAAAATTCTTAAATAAAAGTTGACAATACGCATAAACTTCTTGAAGTTGGATTAATCTTTGCAACAGCAAAAGATTGAAATAAGAGTTGAGATTAGATTAGAAAATGGAAAACTTTGTGGATGAATTTGGCAAATTGAAATTCAGTTCATTTGTATATTATATATATTATATGTTATATTATATTACATATATTAGATTATATATTATTGCTATTATTATATATATTACTATAGTAACATTAGTTATTCAATATGAGCCAGACGAGCATATGGCTATATCATTCATGGATCTACATTAAATTTACAGTGCATTTGCAAATTATTCTGTATTCTGTATTATTAGCTAGCTGCGCTGCAACCCTTTTTGGCCTGGCCAATGTTGTTGCTGGCTCACAAGAATTTTTGTATTTTTAGGCCAACAGCTGGCGGCTGTCGCCAGAAATGTTTGCCAAAAAGAAAATAAAAAGTAAAATGAAACATTTGATAGCTGCAACATATGTAGAGATGTAGAGAAAGTGCAGACTCACTCCAAGATAGTCTGTCACAAAAATGTACAATTATTGTATCTATAGATCAAATGCTCATATAATAAATAACAAAAATTGTACATAATATATATAAATATAGAATAATTTATTTATAAGTAACTATAAATATATTCCAATTATGAATGCAATATTCGTCATAAAAAAGAATGTTGAATACATACATACATATATTGTATATATGACTGCAAATAATTATAATGCATTTGCAATATATTTTTAAATTAAATTAAATTTTTTATTTATTATTACTCTTATTTAGCTTCTTCACCTAAATCAAATGGATTCAATAAATTGAAAATAATACCAAATTTATTTTTTTTTTTTAATTGAATTAGAACATTTCTTGGTCTTTTAATAATTCCATCAATTTATTGACTTATACCTTCACGATACAATATTTTATGAAATTCAATTCTTTTTCTGTATACAGTTGCTAAGTACACATGTTCCTAAGGTTGTAACCAAATGCATTTGAATTAATAAGAAAAAAAAGTATTTATATTAATATTCATTTCACATTGCTTACTATATACAGGGTATTTCAAGCTATATTTCTATTATTATTTTTTATTTTCATTATTTATTTGTTTGTCTTCTGGGCACTGGAAAAGCCGGCCAATTTTAGCCGTTTTTGTGCAAGCTTTCAAAATAAATGCTAGAAAGATTAGTGAGAAATTGATTTTAAAATCCTTTGGGCATTCTATGCAAAAATTTCAAATATTTTCATACATTCTGGCAGTTCAACTACAACAACAACAACAAGATGTAGACAGACCTTATTAAAATGTCAACTGAATGCTCACAACTTTTTATTTTTATGATTCTTGTTGTTTTTGTTGATTAGTATTACTTGAATTGTTATTGTTGTTGCTTTGGCTTTTGTCTCTCTCACTCTCTCGCTCTCTCCCTCACTGCCTCCCGCTGCCTCTGCTGCTTATTGCTGTGTAAATTCCACGCGCGACAAGCCATTAAAACGTTTCCATGAGCAAAAACAAAAAAAAATCAACAATTTAATGAAACGCATGAGCATGAGCAGAGCAGCAAGAACAACAACAACAGCAACAACAACAACAACAGAGACAGAGACAACAATGCTGACTGATCAGTGTTGTTTCAACAACAATTTAGTGGAAATCTTTAGAGCTTCTCAGAGTTATGTGTGTGGGTGTATTGATTGTATGTGTGTGTGTGTTTGTGTCTTGCGAAATTTTATTATAAAATCAATACAAAACAATTGAAGAAACCAAACAAAATGAGCTAAAAGTGCTGTGAGCATTGAGCCCGAAATACCCTATAAATAATAAGTTAAGAACTGGAATATGACCTATATTAAGGGATCTTCAGCTTGCTACAAGCTAAAAGAACTCAAGTCTTAATTGAGCTCGACTTTAGCATGATTATCTCTAGCTCCTCTAAATTAAACTTGTTTAGGTCTAGGACTTTGCACATTCTAAGATAGATTCATTTAATGCTCTATGCATATATACATACATATATCCCAAAGGCAACCCCCCAACTAGCAGTCTTTCTGCTGCAAACCCAAGAAAAACTCAGATAATCCTTCTAAATACTTGATGAATATTTTTGCATACTTTATGCGAAATGAAAAAAGATTGCAAAAGTAATGAAAACTATAATGCACACTTCACACGATTAGCGATAAATAAAATTGAAGAGTGTATTTCGTTTATGGTGTTAGAACATGTATTCTTATAAAAACAATGTAAACAAATCATTTTGCAACAAACAACAAATTCTGTTAATTCTTACACTTGAAAAACATCTAAAATGTTTTTAGCTTGTGCTGACAGCTGTGGCGCGATTTATTTTCCTTTCACAGCACATGGAATACCCCGAATGCAAAGTCCATTTATTTTTTCGTTTTAGTTTTCGAACAAAAACATTTATTTTTTTCTTTCTTTCTGTTTTGTTTTTCAAGCTACTCAAAATGAGCTTTAGAATTGGAAGCGAAGCAGACAAAGCCAAAAACAATTTGCAAATCATTTATCAAAAGTTGCAAATAAATAAGATAAACAAGTGGGTATGCGCGACTAGCGAATATGCTGTAATATGATAATGCTGCAAATTTGATCATTTATTGTATCAGACATATAGAAAGGAAAATCTTGTTAAATCTGATGTTATCTATTAAATGTATGATTATTGTTATATATGAAATTTCAAGAACTTCAAACGTCTCTACTTTTCACTGGTTACAGGGTGTACGACTAGCTTTGAGCGCTGTAGCTGCAATAGCAAACGATGATTCGCAGATCTCTGGCCAAAACAAACAAAAGATTTGAACGATGTGAGGGCAGCAGTTGTTATATATGTATATATTGTGTTTGAATATGTCTATATATATAATAAAAAGAAGCACAAATATATTCATACATATGTATATATGTATGTATAATTCATTTATGAATGTCTATATCCATGAATATTTTTGAACAAATGTCAAATGTCAGGCGATCGATTGGCAGGCGACAAGTTAATAACTTTAGCAGATGCTACGCATAAACGATGCAGATATAATTATAGATATTCTATGAGCAAATATTATAAAAATAACAGTAATCGAGTATATAAAGTAGAGAGTAAAATTGAGAGACAAACAAATAAATATACTTTGAGATTTAAATAAATGAATTCAAAATTAATTTCAATTCGAATGCAAATGCAGATATAGATACTATGCAAAATACAGAATCAAATACAGATATAGATACTGAGATGGATAATGTTACAGACGCAGATACTTATAGATGGATATAAGGGATGTAGTTGCAGCAGCCGTTTCAGATCAAGTGCAGATCATCCAACTCAGATGCTAATGATCGTACAGATACAGTTCAAAAAGAAGATACAAATGTAGACATCGCAGTGAGATACAGATACAATGTTTGGTAAGGGGCAACACCTTGAACTGCTGTTATATGCGTCCAGTTACGAATACAGATGCAGAAGTAGAAGCATAAACAACAAATAAATACAGATGCAGCAGGTATAGATAGATAGATATACAGGCACCGACTGAGATACGGATATGAGCACGGATACGGATACAGATGCAGTTTGGAGGGCGACTTATTTATATTCTGACAGATTTTTGACATATTCAAAATGGAGGAGGGTCGCGCGTTATGTAAGCAACGCCAGCCAGAAGAGTTCAATGTATTTCATATACATATGTATTTATGGCCGATGGCAACCGGTTGCAGGAGCAGGGAACAACAAGTGCCGACTCCCGACGCCCAATAGTCGACAGTCGAGAGTGTATAGCCGACTCTAGGGTCTGCTGCGGCTACCGATGTTTACCCTTTGGATTTTCCTTCCGCTCTTTGGGTCTTTATGGCATGTGTGCACGTTAATAGCACGTCGAGCATATCCATTAGCTGTAGTGCGTCTATGAATACACACATACACAGCAGAGAGAGAGAGAGAGAGAGAGCACATGTATTTGCATTGGTATGCGTACGGTGCCCCCTAATGGCAGTGCAACAGTTTGCCTGTTTGTCAGTTAGTCAGTTAGTCAGTTGTCGGACTATGGGGGTTTCTCATTCAGATTCCGATTCTGATTCTGATTCCGATTGTTTTTGTTTCTGTTTCAGTTTCTGTATTTTTTTTTTGCGCTGCTTTGGACCGCTGGCACAGAGGGCTGCCACTGTTTCTACGCTCGATTTATATTTTTTATCATTTGATTTAATTTAATTCCATTTCATTTCGGCTGCAGGCCCAGCCGCAGCCTCAGCCCCAGGCTAAAGCCAGAGCCGGCCACAGCTCCCCTCGCACATACTAAAGCGAGACCGGCAACGCAACAGAGCCCAAGAGAGAGAGACAGAACCAGAGAGAGAGAGTGAGAGATGATGAGAGCTAGCAGCATCATGATGATCGTCGACGGCAACTGGCGGGCTGCTGCTTCCGAAACCGGGCATAACCATAATCATAACCGTAGCAAAGCTCATGAGTGCGCTCTGCCCCCGGTCCATCTGCGGGTCTGTATGTGTACATAGTAAAATATGAACATGACACTATATATGTGTATATCTGACTTATATCTATATCTCTATATATGTATATATATATATACATGTATTAAATAAATCACTCACTTTTTTCGTATTTTTTTCGCTCGTTTGCGGTTTGATTATGTATATATGTATGTGGACATATATGTATGTATGTATGTATATATAGTTGAGTTGTTGGATCTTCAATTTGCTGTTTGCATTTTTATATTCATGTGCTCTGGTTGTTGTTGTTGTTGTTGTTGCTGTTACACTTCGATCAACAATCAATCAATCAATTAGTCGCCTTTGCACTCACAATTTCTGAAACTTTTCGCTTTCATTTCGTTGACACTTTTCGTTTTTTTGCATTATTATTGAGTGCATAAAAAACATAAAAAAAATTAACATCAAATCACTCGCGATTCACAAATCTAATGCAACGGAGCAATTAATTCACAATCTATGCAAAACTATGCCTGTGTGTGGGTGCGTATATATGTATATATGTATATATATCTATCTATAATCGTATATATTTAAGCATCTAGGTAAGTATACGACCAGGCATGGCAATGGCATCGTTTCAAATGCCGTCGCGTTTTCCACACATGCGATTGTAAATGTTTCAAACAACAACCAAAAAAAATATATACATATATATGTATGTGAAGCACAATAAATAAATAACGCAAAAAAAAAAATATAGTTGTAAAATATAGTAAATACGTTGCGTTTAATGCTAATATATTTCAGAACCACTTGGGAACGGACGACGATCGCAGCGTTGATCCGCAGCTCGTCGCGTGCGTGGAGAGACTGAGGCATGCAACGCGAGCGATGCCGTGTTAAGGCGACGCCGCGTGCCAGTGTTGGCTAACTGGCGGCTTTTTCCCGTTAGCAACGGCCGTTAAAAACTCTGTAGCTAGAGCTAAAATAATATTACATATTAATTATGGATTAAGCAGTTTGAATGACTGCAAATTGTCAAGATTCATTATTTTGTTTATGAGTCTTTAAAATTGTTTTATAAATTACTAGCAAATTGAATATAATATGAATTATAGAGATAAATGTCTAGCCAGGGAGTGAAGCTGATTTATTAGTGGATCTCGAGGAGTTCAAAGTTGCAAACAGTAGCAAATAGAAGGAAGAAAAGAAGCAAAAGATGCAAAATGAGAAACAAATAAAAAATAAATTTAAAATTTTTAAATATTTGAAAAAGGTATTGAAAGTACATATTATGAAACATATAATATTTATTTTTTTTATAAATATATAATATAATTTTTTTTAAATTTATTAAAGAAAAATATTAATTATTGATTAAAAATATTTAAAATTACATGTAAAATGAGCAAGATTTTAATTTTGATATATTTACTTATTTTCTGCATGCTATTTTGAATTAGCTTCTGCTATTTGTGACGTTGGCAACACTGTCGCGCTGCCTCTCAATGCAAAGCGTTAAAGAGAGCGACGCAGTGCATTCTCTCTCTTTCCCTCTCTCTCAACCGGCGAGCGAGGTCAGAAGAGCACAAGCGCACGGACGATCTGACATTGTGAACTTTGATTGATTTTTGGGGGTGATTTACACCTTGTAAATTTCTCTTAAGACCAGAGCTAAGCGCCAATATACATTTGTAAGACTTGTATATAGAATATATATTCCCTTTAGTATATATTGAATTTCTCATGAACTCCAAGGAGTTATGGAATATAAGCTATAAGAATTTATAATATGCAAATTAAATATTTAAATCTGAATTTCTCCTTTTAAATATCAGACAAATATACAACCTTAACTTACATATTTTGCAGCATACTTTCAGGCTGTACAGAAATTTCTAGAAGTGAATTGCTGGGAACAGTTTTGGAATTGTTCCCACATATAGAAGTAAATTGGTGGGAACAGTTTGTAATAGTGTTCCCACGTATATTATACAATTTGCAGAGATCGTAGCAACGTTCTCTTTGGTTCGTGAGCAGGATTTAGCATATTCACGAACCATGTACTAAAATTTCTTCAACAAATATTGTCAGCTTTTTAAATATTGCAATTGCATTCATGCAATTGTGTAGCTTAATCGTATATTACATTATTGTTGGTACTTGAGTTCTGTATGGTTGGCTAGTTGTCGTATTTGATCAAATTATATATATAAAAAAAGATAAAGGGCAGCAGTTGAGTCGATTGCTTGCTGGGCGAAATACAGATACAGAGTATATAGCGCACACACAGACATTTGTTTATATAATGTGTATAATAATATTGTCATAAATGTTTGATGTGGAGTGCGTCTATGTGCAGGCCTCGTTGGCTTATTTAATGTAGCCCTGGTCAATGGCATGCTTAAAGATCTCAGCGATGCGCTGCTGCTTGGCGGGCTGCTTGAAGGGCGTTATATTCCAGACGTCAGTGAGAACGGCGTTCTCCACAATGCCCTCCAGATCGGCCACTTCGTCGTCCTCGATGAGCGACATGGGCAGCGACTCGATGCCCATGCCAACGCCGAAGCGTCCAAACTGTTGCAGCTCCTCCTGCAGCGACTCCCAGGAGATGATCGACTCCGCATCGCCGCCGAGATCTGTGATGAGTGCCTGGGCGCTCTTCAAGTAAGCGCGCAGCAGCTCATCATAGTGCTCCTCGCGCAGCTGCTGGCTGGTGCAGGAGTACATAAAGAAGCTGATGTCTAGCGCCAGGGAGGCGCAGCGAGCCAGCTGGAAGTCAATGACAATGATTTCCTGCGGGGCGCCGTCCTGGCTGTAGCGTGTGAGGAAGTTGGGTGTCCAGCAATCGCCGTGACCGAAGACACTTAGCTTGGAGCGCGTGGACACCAGGTTGATCAGGTCGTCGAACAGCTGCGGCTGCAAAAAATTGGTGGCCAATGTCTCGTACTTAGTGTTGGGCAAGGTCTTGGTAACGGCATCGAGGGCAACATTTTCGGCCAGCTGCAGGAAGCCTTTGTACCACTCGCGCGTGTGCTCGCCATAATAGGTCTCTTCCAGAGCACTGGCGGCCTTCTCAAAATTGGACGCGTCCAGCGCCTTGAAGGCTAGCGCCACGCCGTGAAAGCGGCCCAGAGTGCGCATGGTAAGCAGTGCGTCCTCCAGTGCGATGTAGCTCTGGCTGAAAGAGCAAAGGACGATTAGAAGTAGACAGCAGGAGGGGAATCTCTACCTACCGATTGGGCGAGCGGTAGCCGCGGAAGCCCACATCCTCAAGAGCAATGAAATCGTTGACGCCATCACACAGGGATGCATAGCACTTAGGGTACTCGACGAAGGGCTTCTTGGGCTTGGGCTGCCTCGACGCCTGGAAAGCCTCCACGGCGGGAATGACCTTGGTGTAGAAATTGATCTCGTTGCGGAAGAAGTCCGTGGAGCGGAACAGGCGACGCCTGTGCATATTGTCCGGCATGCCCTTGACAACAACATTCACCTCCAGCTGCTCGCCCTCGGGCTCCTTGACGCCATAGACACACAGCCGAAACACTCGACTCAGATAAGAGTCGCCCTTCTTGCCGCCTTCGCCGAACTTGTACGAGGTGTGCTTGCTGCCGCCGGCATTCTGGATGATCTCGTCCAAAGTGGCCTCGTTGAACTTGGCTGAGATGTCGGCAAATGTTGGCGCGCTCATCGTGACTGTTGGGCTCCTACTGTGCCGGCTCTTGCAAATTGATCGCGATTTATAAAACTATTGTGTAAACACGCGAATCAGATATGCGTAATCAACAGGCGAGCCCGAATGAATTATTTTGAGTGCTGTGAGAGAGAGAGACACGTCAGCCAGCGCAGCTATGTATTTATGTATGTATGTATGTATGTAGGAGTGTGCGAATGTAAGTTTACAATAACTATTTGTTTCAGCGATGAGATCAATTTACGGCCAAGCGAATGTCTGACGTGGTCAGCGTAATATGAGAGACTCGTCGGTCAAGCTTCAAATTTGCCGCCAAATTTTTGTTTACTGCGGGATATGCGTATTACAGATAAACAAACAACGCGTCCAAACGCAACTGTACAAGCTCAATGAGAGTGTGTTTGTCTATGCACAGTTAAAAGACAATCACTCAATCGTGCTGTGTGTTTGTGCATTCACTTGCTTATGCATTACCTGCAGGCTGCAGCTGAGTGTGCATTACATCGTGTGTGGGTCATCCAATAAACAGCTGTAGCAGCAACAGTATAAACAGTGTTGCTAGTTTGGCTATTTTTAGCTTTAGCACAGAATGCGAGAAAAATACTGTGAAGTAACGGTTGACGGGAATTATAGCTATATTTAAATGTTGTATGACTACTTTTATTTGTTTTAACGAACTCAATGAAGCTTCATTATCTCAAGGTATACTTTCCCATCACAGCCAATAAAATTCAGAATTTTTAAGACATTCCAGCAACAATATAAGAGTAATCTTCAAATCAAAGAAGAATTTTGTTAGCCTTTCTGCCTTGTTGTAGCCCTGAAGGGCTGGCAACACTGATTTGTATTCTGGATATGTAATTTCATTGCCACAAGTGTTCAGTCAGTGGATATTTTAATTAAGTTAATTAAGTAATATATGCATATATTAAGATTTAGATTTTATTGTGATTTTTGCATTTCCAGCTGTGGACGTATGCAAATCTAACGTGTGTGGCCCACTAAACAGCTGATTATTAACATTCGCTACAATTTTTAGTGTTGGTAAATACTCGACACGCGTTCAATTCACATCTAGTGCTGTGCATCGTTGAGCGGCTTGCACGTGTTGAGATTGAAGCTTTGTTTTCGTTGCGGCACAAATTACTTGGAATTGTTAGCGCCATGGCTGCGCAGGAACCAGCTACCAAGAGAAAGCGTATCTCAAAGAAGAACAAAGCCGCTTGGCGCAAGACAGACATACAAGATGTCGAAAAGTTTTTAGAGGACAAGCGCCAAGAAGAGCGCATCGGGTAAGCCAAAGCAAATGGTAAACAATTCGAACCACGAGTTTATGTTAATGCCGCCTCGCATGATTGCAGCACCTTCTCAGACAAACAGAATGAGGAATTGTTCGTCGTGGATACTTCGCCGCTGAAGACATTACCCACCCAGCTGACAATCAAGCAGAAACGCAAATTGAATGCCTTGAAACCGATGCGCACACATCAGCCACTGGAGAACACATCCAAAGTGCAGGATCCGATTGTGAAACGGTAAGTGAGCTGCTTCTGCATATTACCAACACCAACTATAATTGATTCCGTGCTGCAGAAACCATGTGAAGCAGAAGAAGAATGGGCGCAACATAGAGCTGGAGGTGCGCAATCCGACCAAGCCAAGACATCGACAAGCGAACAAGGATCGCGGAGTCTACTACGAGAAGCTGGATAAGGAGCTGGCTAGCCGGGATAGTGGCAAGAAGGAACCCACGATTGATAGAGATATTTGGGAGGAGGTGGACTTCAGGGATAAAATACCCGGCCTCAAGGATGAAAAGGGCTGGATTAGTCGTGATCTGGCTGTGCACGTTGCGGGCAACATCGGCCGCAAAGTGGTCAAAACGCATGCCAGCCTGCACCACAACACAACCAAGGCCAAGTGAGTGCAGCATCGAAACAGCGCATTTCAATATTAAATCTTTCCTTATTTATCGTCTGCAGAAAGTTTGAGCCGCCGCACCCAGGCATGAGCTATAATCCCTCGCTGAAGGCGCATCAGGAGCTGCTTAAGGAAGTGGCTAATCGTGAGGAGGCCATCATCAAGAAGGAACAGCATCTCAAGCGGGTCACCACCACAATGTTCAGCAAGGTGACGCCCGAGGAGCGTGACAAGCGCCGTCTGACTGAGATGAGCGAGGGCATTAAGGAGGATGGTGAGCCGGAGTCCGAGGATGAAGAGGATCAAAAGCCAGCCGACAACAACTATTCCACAGTCAATGCGCCCGTCTTGAACAAGAAGAAGAGCAAGCAGGCGCGCAACAAGGAGCTTAAGCAAAAGGAGCTGCAACGTCTCCAAGAGGAGAAGAAGGCGCTCAAGAAACAGGCCGCAGATCTAAATAGGTAAGTAGCCAAAGACAGCAAGCGTAATACCCAGAGTTAAAATTAAATTCATTTCCAGAATCAAATCCATTCGCAACGAGGTGAAAGAGGAGGCCGAGGAGCTGAATAAACTGAAGAAACGCCGCAAGTCGGCAGCGGAGCGCAAAAAGTTCGAAACGAAACGTTTGGGTCGGCACAAGTTCGAGGAACCCGACCTGGATGTGAACATGCCCGAGGATCTGTCGGGCAATCTGCGCAACGTGAAACCTGAAAGCAATCTGCTCACAGATCGCTTCAAGCTGCTGCAGAAGCGCAACATTCTGCCCACAACGGTGGCCGTCACACGCAAGCGCTCCAAGGTGAAGCGCTTCCCGCGCACCACCCACAAGGAGGCCGGCGTTAGTTTCCAGGATCTGCGTGATCGCCGGAAGGCGGCAGCTGCTACGGCCAAGGCCAACAGTGACACCATCAAGGTGTAGTTAAAGTTATGTCTCCATATTTTTTATTGAAGAAAACTTATAAATATAGATCTAATCCAATTGTGCCCACTAAATGAGCGACTTGCCCACGCCCTTTTTCTTCAACTTGGCATTCTTTTTAATCTTTTTCGTCTGTGGGGGTCCCAGTTGCGCATCAGGCTCCACGATCGCGTCCATGCGCTTGATTCCGCTGTGGAAGAGATCAAAATAAAATTGAATTTGTATTTCTCTTAACACACACACACACGACAGACAGAGAAAGGGAGAGAGAGAGTGTACAGTTCATGTTCTCGCTATCTCTTTCTAGGCGATAGCTACCTTACCTCTTCACCGAAACTAGACCGCTGCCCGCGCCAACTGTTGTGTCCTTGCCATTGCTCGCCAGCGCCTTGGACCAGTCGTCCTCGCTGCCCTTGATTTGGTATTCATTGAATGTCGCCTCGGCCTTCAGGCGCTTCAGTTCCTTGCGCTGCTCCTTGGTCAGCTTCTTTGCCGTCTTTTCCAGCTCTTGGTCAATGGATAACGAAAGCGGCTGCAGCTCTTCGCCACGCGGCAGCTGCGACTCCTGCAACATGCCGCCTTCGATGTGCTCCTCCAGCACCGTGCGGAAGCACTGATTACACTTCTTCATTGCGTCAAAGAACTTGGCCAGCAGCTGGTTGCCCGGCATGTTCACCTCGGCGGCTATCTGGTCCACCGACTTGCCTTGCACGCCCAGGCCCAACAGCACGCACTGTTGCACCAGATCCAGCTGGAGGCCCGCGATGCGGCCCTGGAAATAGAGTTGGGCGATGTCGGACAGCAGATCGATGATCAGACGGAACTCGGACTGCTGGCGCGCATAGCTCTCCAAGCGCTGCAGATCGTGCGGCAGAAAGTAGACATCGAGCGTGGGCTTGTCCAGCGGGGCAATCGTTGTGCTTGACTCATCCACGGACTTGTTCTTGAGCAGCGCCAGGCACAGTTTGGTCTCGAACTCGCGGAAAGTCTTGGCCATCAGCTTGAGCACGCGCCGACGGAAGTCGTGGAAATAGAGAGGCAACCAGCTGCTGGGCGCTCGCTTCAGTGTGTGCAACATGATGCAGCTGTGCTCGCCGGTCAGCTCATTGGACTTCTGGCTAAGGTAAACGGGCACAAATCCAACGTTTTTCCAGAACTTAAGCAGCTCCGCGGTCAGCCCGTAGGAGGTGCCTATGTAATCAATACGCTCAGGCACCCGCTCGTGCAGACGTTCGAGCAGTGTGGGAATACGTTTGCGTGGACGAATCTGCTCCTTGAGCAGGCTCAGCTCCTCCTCCTCCACCTCCTCGAGGCCAACTGCAGAACGAAGAATGAAACATTAGCTTAACATAAAGCAATATAGTTAAACTCGACTCACCTTTGTCATTACTCTTCTCGGGCTTGTCATCCACATTCATGAAGCAGCCCTCGTAGTAGTCCTTCAATAACGCAATTGCCCTGCGGCCGTAGCCCATGCGCTGATAGTTGGGATGAGTCGCAACACGGACGATGCGCACGCCGGAAAGCTTAGGGAAATCCCGATCTCCGTACTGCTCGGCCACGTTCCAGGGTATCAGATCACCGGCGGCCTTCTTGCCGCGACCCAACGAATCACTAATGCTCTGTGACGAGATTTGTCCCTCGAGGGACACTTGGATGACGACTAAAATCTCAGGCAGCTGATCCATGCGCTGCACTGGGGCCAGCATGCAGAACAAGTGATGGGCGGGCGCATCGCTCATCATCTGCAGATCGTTCGGCGTATTCTTGTAGTGGGACGACACATAGATGGACATAAGCCGCTTGAGGAAGGTCTCCGCGGCTTTGTGGTACGAGAACAGAGCGTCCCGATTGATGTAGTAAAGCTCGCAAAGCACTGGCAGAGGACATCCTGAACTGATCACGGCCACATTGCTGGTATCCAGGCAGAGCAGGTTGATGAGCCACCGTTCGATGTCGTCGTTGCACTTGTAGCGGATCGACTCGTTCAGTGTGAGCGGCGGACGCGCGTTGTTCTCCTTCTGTATTTGGGCGATGAGCTTCAGGCTAAGCGAGCGACCCGTGCCCTCGTAGCCATTGATGGTGCTGGCCATGAATATCAGGTAGGGGCCCATCATCTTCTTGACCAGCGGCAGTGGTATCGCGGCGGCCTCATCGATCAGCAGCAGATCGGCGGCATTCAGCAGGTGCGTATCGCTGGGCGCTATATACTGAATGGTCTGTCGGCTGTTGCGCGTGATGTTGATGCGTATGATGGCCTTCTTGAAGTCGGCATTGGTGCTGCGTATGATGGTGTAGTCCGCGTGCTCCTGATACTCCAGCGCATCGAAACCCTTGAGAACGAACTCAAACAGCGTAATCAAGTTCTCGGGATGCGGCGAGGTGACATACACGTTCACATAGCCAAACGAAATGGCAGCGGCTATGGCCAAGCCCATGGCAGCGGATTTGCCGCGTCCACGAGCGGCGGTCAGCGACATTGGCGGCTTCAGCTGCTTATCCACCAGGGCGTCAATGAACTGGGCCACTGCATGGCCCTGGTCGTAGGTTTTGCAGAGACTGACCAGTGCGCTGGCTGGCTGCACATTCAGCAGGCTCTGCTGCAGCTCCTTCAAGTTGTTGTCGTCCTCCGTTTTACCAATGTCTGCTGGCTATTATATATAGGAAATATATATGGGATGTAACCTGTTGCTCATTTTCAGATAAAATTTAAATTATATTCTTACATTCACCGGCTGCACATTGATAGTCTTGGAGCTGAGTGGCAGCACGGTTAGATCATCGTTGACCACCAAGCAACGTTTGCAGTCGGCCAGGGACAGGATTAGGCGCTCGTTGAACCGACAGGTCACTGTCTGGTGGGCCTCGGTGCGGAAGCGTTTGTGCACATCCATGCTCATGGTGTATAGCTGCTTGAGTGACTGCATTGTCTTCAGCAGCAATATGATTAGGCCGCCACCCTCGACGGTCTCAACAGTTCGCGCCAGCAAATTGGGCGTGAGTGCCTCGAAATCCTGCAACACACAAACGCCATAGGTACGTCCCAGTATAGCATGTGTCTCGGAGTAGTAACGGCCGTGTATTGTGGTTGCCACGCGGAACGCATCGAACAGATCCACCTCATTCACGTCCACTTTTCCATGAGCGATTTTCTTGGCACGCTTCTTGCCATGACTGAAACGTAGCATGGGAGGCATGAGGAATGGGTAGTCAATAATAATTGAGCCAGCACTTACTTGGAAATGGCCTCGTCCTTGTTCTTGTAGCACCAGAGCACAGTGGGACGCGCCTTCACGGTGGATTTGATGAGAATGTCATAGAGAATGGGCACTTGATCGCGGGCCTTGTCGCCAATGATGACAAACATGGTGCGGTGGCCCAGCTTGACACCATTCTCGATCATAACGCGTATGCGATTATCTATTTTCTTCTTAACCATTATGATACAGTTGAATGTGCCGGTTTAATTTAAACTAAGGAATAATCAAATTCAAATCGCTCTTTCACCGTCGAGCAGTTTAAATGCACGTGCGATTCGCAGCACTGTTAAGCGCGAACATTTCAGCTCCTCTGCTCAGCAGACGACTCCACCAATAACATGAGCTGTTAATGATTAATTATCGATGGAGTCTGTGAAAATAATCATAACTGCTGATTGTTGATTTTTAACAACAAATATACTTGATATAAGGTGAAGAAGTAAACAAATCTGTTTAAAATCATTTATTAAGTGATAATGTAACGCACACAACAGGTGTCACATCGAGCTATCGATTACAACCAATAACAGCTGGCAGATGTTAAACAACAGTAAACAACAAATATGAATATGTTAACGGTGCAAAACAGCTGTTCGTCCATGGACAGATAACTTGAAACGCATTTTTGCTCTGCAATCTCTGCTAACGCGATTTGGAGCATCTGTTGCGGGCTACACGTTTTTTTTTTTTATAAACAATTGTTTGCTTGCATTTCTGCATTAACATTTAAAATGTCGTCCTGGAAGAAGGCATCGAAGAGCAATCAGAAGGTGCATCGTGAGCGCCATCAGCCGGAGGCGCGCAAGCATCTGGGTTTGCTCGAGAAGAAGAAGGATTACAAGAAGCGCTCCAACGATGCCCACCATAAGGAGAAGACGTTGAAGGTGCTCCACAAGCGAGCCATGAACAAGAATCCCGATGAGTTCTATCATCACATGATCAACTCGAAGCTAACAGACGATGTGCACCACGAAAAGGAGGCCAAGGACGAGCACACGCCCGACCAGTTGGCGCTCATGCAGACCCAGGATCTCAAGTACATCATAATGAAGCTCACCATGGAGCGTCGCAAGCTGAATCGCTTGCGCGCCACGCTCGTTGATGTGGACGGCAAAGCTACTGAGAACAAGCGCTACATCTTCAATGAGAACGGCGCGCGAAAGCGAGCGCCACCCGCCACACTGGGCGAACGTGTAACGGCAAGCGAGGGCGCAGTGAGTAGATTCTCTAAGAAATAATATAATAGAAATATATGTATATTTGCTTACATGCATCTACATAAATCCTCAGGATACGAGCACACAAGCTCACAAACAGCAGCTGCTGAGCGAGCTAAAGAAGCGAGAACAGCGTGTAAGCGAACTCACCATTGTCCAGAAGAAGCTGGAGATGAAACACGCCCTCAAGCAGCGCCGCCTGCTCAAGCCCAAGAAAGAGAGTCCCGGCACCAAGGAGAGCGCGCCTGTCTATAGGTTCAAATACGAGCGCAAAAAGTAGAGTTTAGTACGTCATATGTATAGATATGTAATGAATAAGAAATTATGTGAAAAAGATGAAAATTGTCTATTTTTTGTAATCTGTCTGATGCACTGTTAACTTTGAACATTAACAGAGGAGGAATCACTATCTGTAAATGAGCTTTGTATATCTGTTAAGGCACTGTTAATTTAACATTAGCCAATGCACACACCTCTTGACTTAACAGTGCTGTTAATACACTGTAAAGTTTGAGCTTTTGCGAAGACACCAACCGCAAAGTTTAGCAAAGCTCTTCATACACTGTTAACTTTTAACAGTAGCTAAGACATCAACTAATTTTACGATATTCAAATTAATAGCTTCCAATTGATGTCGACAGAGGGCGCTGTTAAGAAACGTATTTTCTATTGAAATTTAAGTATATTAACGTATTTTGCACTTAGTATTTTATTTTTAGTATAAATAGTAAATAATAATTTAAATTAATTTGAGATATTTCTACTGTGCTGCAAGGGCTTTAAGCATTTCATTTGGCACATTTTTACTTATTTTTAAATAAGTATTTTAGTATTTAAATAAAGTAGATTTGTATTTTGTGTATTTTTTTATTTAGTATTTAGTATTTATTTTTGTTATTTTAAGTAATTCCAAAATGTTCCAAAGGAATACCTCAACTTGAGTCTTGCTCTTGAGTCTTCTGGCTATAACTGTATTATTAGTGCTAAAGCCTTGATCTCGCCCATATCTGTCTGTTGTTGACATGCGAACAGCGCTCGCTGAGCAGGAGGCGCGCATTCTTAATCACAGTACAGAGCGAAGGTAAATGAAGGGATACGGGTAGGGGCAGGGGCAGGGGCAGGGAACAAGGAATCAGGGGAGTGGCAATGGGAACAATCCAGTCAAACCAGCTCAGCCCTCCACCTAAACCACCCTGTCGCGCCCAGTTTCGAATTACAAAACCAATTGAAGCTAGTTAAGAAAAAAAAAGATTTTTTGTATGTGTAAATTTTGGTTTGCATTTCTTTTTTTTTTTTTTTTTTTTTTTGCTGTTGTTTTCGTATTTTGATTTAGACAATTGGGTGGAGCGAACCCTCTCGGCCGAGTGCGCGACGCTTGTTTTGACGACCGCATGACAAGTCCGATTAGACGTTGCGCATTCCGAACCCCGAGCTCAACCCCCGACGACGACGTCCTGGCGCTGGGCAAGTGTCAACACGGCGGACTATTTGCTGCATCATTTGCTGCAGCGAATGCATTTCATCAAAAATGTTGTCATATGTTTTTATGACCACAAAGAGACCGACGGAGAGAGAGAGAGAGGCAGAGTAACTACCTCTCGCTCTCTCTCTCATCTCTTCTCTCCCTCTCTCCGTCGCTCTCTTTGGATTTGCGAAATTTGTTAGTCAGCGTGCAATTAGCTTGCAAATGGATTTTTCACCTTGCCACTTGTACGTCTAGGCTAGGTGTGCAGCGGGCAGCGGGCAGCGGGCAGGAGTTTAGTGCCACGCCCACATCCGCATCCGTATTCGCATCCGTGACACAGCATATCGGACAGCGTCGTCGGCGTTGTGGCACGTGTAACACCGTTCGACACGTGACCGCACGTGCCAACAGGCGCTGCTTGTTGCCGCCGCCCTCTGCCGTCCGCTGCCCGCTGCCCGGTGCCCGCCGCCCGCTGTCTCGCTGTCCGCTTTCATCTGTCCATCCGGTTGCTGGGCTGCTGCGATAAGCGCAACTTTGACAATTGCTGCGAGATGTCAAAGACCAGGTTACGGCAACAGGAATTGGGTTGCTCGAGCGACACTCTGACGTTCCGTTATCTTGATGTGCCTGCCGCCGGCTAAAGGGACAGCCGGACAGGAGCAACAGCGACAGGAGCGACTGCGAGGCGGGAAAAGCGGCGTCAACTACAGACGCACAGCTCAATCCCAGCCTCAGCCTCAGCCTCAGCCTCTACCTCAATCTCTGCCACGGCCTCTGCCACTGAATCGATGGTTTTGTTAGCGTAAATATCTTAATTCGTCGCTTCACCGCCCACGACACGCGTTAATCGTGTGCTTTTGACATGAGAATTTTTAAATGAAATGCGACAGCTCGCAGCGTCAAGCCAACCAACACACCCAACCACCCACTCACCCATCCATCCATCCGTACAGCGCTGACGAAGTCCTGGACAGTTTCTCACATCAAGATGATTACAATATGTATATACAGAGAAGGAGAGAGAGAGAGAGAAAGAGCGCGATATAAAGAGAGAGAGAGAATGAAAGGAGGATCAGCAGCAGGAGGCGCAAGAAAGGTAAACTAATGGAATTAAGAAACTGAAAGTAAAACTGTGAGAATAACACAAAAATAACAATAAATAATAGAGGGAGAGAGCGAGAGAGAGAGAGAGAGAGAGATAAAGGAAGATTGAGAGGAGGATCAGCAGGAGGCGGCAGAGAGGTTAGTTCTAATGGAATTAAGAAACTGAGAGTAAAGCTGTGAGAATAATACAAAATAACAAAAAATAATAACAATAATAATAATAATAATGATAGTAATGACAATGATAATAGTAATAATAATAGTAATAGTAAAAGCCAATGCCATGAAATTCTGTTAGCAAAAAATCAGATTGTATTTAAACTTTTTCTGATGAATTTGCAGTCTAACTAAAAGAAGCGAATGCTGGAGTCAAAGATGTCAAGAATTTCTTAAATTATATTGCAAATAAATATTATAATAACATTTATTATAATAAATGTCTTTAGACAATCGCCTTTTAAGGCCAAAGACTCGCCTCGGAATTCAGCTTGTTGCAATGCCTGAGCAATTGGCACAGACTTTGTAAATATAACAACAAGATTTATATTATTTAAATCATATTTAAATATATTTAATAATAAGCAATTTCAATCAACAAGTTGCAGCAACATTTAGATGAGCAAATGAGAACAGAATGGGAGAGGGAGAGGCTTGTAGCTCAGCTGATCAGCTATAAACAGAGCTCGCAAATAACTGTGGAACTCTTTTCAATGTCTGCAAATACACAAACACATGTATTCACACTTTGCGAGAAAATACTCAGAGAGCAATCGATTGCTTCGGTTCATCAACGAGTACGAATGCCTTTTGTGTATGTATTGTATGTGTGCGACGATTGGACTCACTAAGCCCATACATACACACACATGTATGTGTATGAGTATGCATTTGCGCAAGTGCATGTGAAAGGGAGATCGTTTGCATAGACTCATTGTGTTGTCTGCTAATTTACTGTTACTTACCTACACCGAACATCAATCGTGTCGCTCCCTAAACGTTTTTCGGCAAGAGAGCATCACACGAATAGACGAGGCGAACCGAAAACGACCGATCAAAGTGAGAGAGAGAGAGAGAGAGAGAGAGAGAGAGAGAGAGAGAGAGAGAGAGAGAGAGAGAGAGAGAGAGAGAGGAGAGAGAGAGAGAGAGAGAGAGAGAGAGAGAGAGAGAGAGAGAGAGAGAACGAGTGTGCTAACATTTCTTTTTTTTTGTTCGGCTGATCGCGTGAATAGAATCTGAAGTTTCATACGTTCGTTTAATAAATATTTGCGAGCTATGACTCTAACTAGCTAAAATGAAACTAAAGTTGATAATTTTAGGTATCGTAAAGGTATCGTTTCTTGACTTTAAAGGATTAAATTAAATTTGTAACTATAAAATTGGAATTAAACTATATATTTATATATATTAAACTATACATTTACAAATGGGAATTAAACTATATATAAATAATTATAAATAACGAAATAAAATATATTTTTCTTATAAAATTATATATAACAAAAATATTATCTTTTATTTTGCTCAAACATTAATGGTAATAGGTATTTTTTTAATAATTTATTTTTTGCAAATTATTGGTTTTTCAATTTACCTACATTTCAATTTATTTATGTATATATTTATTATTTTTTTTTTTTTTTTGCAAAAAAATTTGTTTGTTTCATTAACAAGTTTAATCCAGTTTCGCATACAAATTGATAACAAAAGATCAATCAATTTTTTATATAATTATTAATATTACTATTCTTACATTTTTCCAATATTTGTATTCTATTTTTATAGTTTTAGTATTTATGGATAATTAATTGAATTATCCTTTTGAGAGATGAGATGCTGTTCCTTAATCTAATATGTAAATATTTAATATTTTAATATAAATATTTTATATTTTAATATTTGATGTTGCTCGTTGTATTGTAAAATATATATGACTCGAGAGCTATATTTAATAATAAGTAAATTCCCATCAAAAGCGAGGGGAGTATAACAAAAATGTTATAATAATAATGTAATTTACATTCAGCTGCTTTCAGTTGTTATTTGATTTTGAAAATATATTTTTATCTTGATGTGAATTAAATATTTGATTGAAAATTAATGAAAATTTGATAAAGTCTTACTTATTACTACTGTGTGCTTGTGTGCATGTGCTTAGCTTTGACTGATTTGATTTGGCCAAGTG
The DNA here is from genome assembly GCA_030914385.1 of Drosophila antonietae. Classification (NCBI taxonomy): domain Eukaryota; kingdom Metazoa; phylum Arthropoda; class Insecta; order Diptera; family Drosophilidae; genus Drosophila; species Drosophila antonietae. The sequence goes on along the minus strand of JAUESO010000122.1, from coordinate 16,901 downwards.
GCTTTGGGCCACTTCAGCCCGATCAACCCGCATAAAGCGTGGCCAAAGCGCGCTTCACGCTTTGTCTGCTGCTTCTGCTTTCTGGTGAGGCATCGTTGAGGAACCTGCAAAGAATGAGGCCATTAATATAAATGCCAACTAGAAGTCAACAAGCGCTGGCAAATCCTATAAGCAAATGTGCCCGCTCAGCGGTGGTGCAGTGGTGCAGTGGTGCGCTCGAGTGCAACCCCTTAGCCAAAAGCTAAGCCCACTTTTCCCATTTATATTTTTTATAAACTGTTACGAATGTGCTACAAATATATCAAATATATGAGAGAGAGGGAGTGAGAGAGAGTGTGTATGCTTGTGTGTGTGTGTGAAATCGTACAAGTATTTTTTATTGTGCGAGTTAACTTTGAAGTGTCGCTGTTTATGGTCTGCGCACTTGGCCCCTTTTGCTCTGCATATGTATAGAGAGATGATCAAACCCTCTGCCACTACCTCTGCAGCAGCCGCAGCCGCTGCGCCCGGCAACACTTTATACCCTTGCCTTGGCAAGGGCCTGTCTGTCAGTCAAGTTGTAAGCAGAACAGGCTCGACTGAGGCTCAGGCTCAGGCACAGGCGCAGGCACAGGCGCAGGCACAGACTAACCCCTAAATTGACCTTTAAAACTCCCAAATGCGCAATTTATCATTTCCTCACCAAAGCGTGGCAGGATGGAGCAGGGGGGGGGGGGGGGAGAGATGGTTGGGAGGAATGATGCTGCGTATGTGCTTGCCTCGCTTATGGACTCTGACAGGAGCTGCTGCCTGCTGCCGGCTGCCATCAATCGTTTAGAATGAAGAGACCCTGGGCACAGGCACTGGTTAGGTTAGCTGGAATGGCAGTGGAGTGTGGAGAGTGGGTTCAGTCGGATAACTCAGTTGCGATAGCGCTGGCGATAGCGACAGTGACACGGCGACAAATCTGATATCAGATGCGTCCCGAGACGAGGCTTAAGCGCACATAAAGCGCACACCCACAAAAACCGCTAGACGAGAAGTCCTATCCAAAGACCTTGCACCACTGAAACCACCCAAGCACCCCACACTCCACACTCCACACACACGCACACATTTGACCCTTTCGTTGGGCTCTCAGCATTCGTTATGCTATAGAGGTTTCTCGTTGCGGTCCCAGTCGAAATATATATTCATAATACGAATTGAGTGACTTCAATTTGATAGACTCGAAGAAATTCCAGCCAGCTTTAACCCCGCTCGATTGAATATAAAGAATTTAACGTTTCAGCTAAGCAATTGGGATTAGCTTTAAATGTATTGCAGAGCTTCATATAATATATGTATATAAATGTATATATAGAATTTCATATATCATATATTTCTTTATATTTTTTATGCTGTAAGGAACTTCAATAGTATGCTCTTCAGCATAAATTTATATAAAATTGCAATTAATAATTAAATTAAATATCATTATGAATGAAAGCTGTGTAAATGTATGTAACAGGTAATGGAAGGCATGACCGATCTTATAAAGCTCTAAATGAATATAGATTTATAATGGGGACGACAAATATTCGATATTCGTCTGATTGTCTGCTCATCGGTTTGTATGTGTGAACATGTGCATCTTAGGCTCACTTTATATATATATTATAATCATAGCTTGCTCAGTTCACGAGATCAACCGATAAGAAACACATTCTTTACTGCTCTGAGCAATGGCCTTCGGCTCGTTTCGTTTTGGTGCTCGGTTCAGCTCGCATTGCGTTGAATTATTCGTTTTGACGAATATCGAATATCGAACCGATACGATTGATGCTCGCTCAATGAGCTTCGTTAAGTGAGCAAATAGAGCAAAGAGTCTAAGCAAATGCTCATCGCACGCATACATACACACCCACCTCAGCTATTGCTGTGTTTCTCTTCGCGCAACCCTCGCGTGCATACAGGGTTCCGTGCGATCGCGAACGAAGTCATTAAAGAACCGAAGCAATCGATTGCTCTCTGAGTTATTTTCCTCAAAGTATGCGTGAAAGACTTTTATTTGCAGGCATTGAGAAACGCTCAAGAGATATTTGCGAGCTCTGATTATAATTCATTTCAGCGTAATCGATAAAACATTATATTAAAATTCAGCAATTCAATTAGATCTTATACATTTTTGTAGCTTAAGTCTCAAAGTTTTCTATTTAGTTGAGTGGATCCCCGATTGACGAATTGGATTTGTTTTAGAGTCTCAGAAATTAATGTAGATTTTTATTTAAAAAAAGAGATTGAACTAATTATTTACAATCAGACAATGTGTGGAATGAATATACATATATAAATAATTATTTATTTATTTTATTTTTATTTTTATTTATTTTTTTTATGCGCCCACTCTATATATGGTCAACCTTAAGCAAAATGTGATACAAAATGTAAATTTAAATTACTTTTGATGACGTAAAGCAAAACCAAATCGTTTGGTCACACTGGCCTAAGCACAAATGGTCAGCACGTTTAACTAAAGCAAAACTGTATCAAATTTCTGTCTATGCGTTCGTGTGCTCCACTTGCCTCTTCTTAGTTGGCTTAAGGAGCGTCCATTTCAATGTCGAGCAAAATCTTTGATCCTATTAAAAACGTAGACAAAACGCTCCAAAAGTTGATGATGCTTGTGTTGGGCTTTTTCGAGCCACTAGGGAAGGAGGACGAGACTGAGGAAGGTGATGAGCAGGTGGAGTATAACATGTGCAAGCATGTAACCCATTTGGTACACCAACATTAACAGCAACAACAACAGCAACAGCAACAGCAGGAGAAGCAACAAAGGCAGCAGGCAAGAGCTGGCATAACCCATCACACCCTTTAGGTTGGGCCCTAACCCCGGGCGCTTGGCTGCACATGAATGTTGCGAAAGGAAAGTGTGAACAACATTTTTCATAAATTTAACAGGCAGAGGCAGGCGAGGAGCAGCAGCAGCAGGAGCAGGAGGCGACAGGTCGGGCAGGACGAAGGACGAACAATGAAAACAATAGAGCGAACAAGAGCAATAACAATAAACGATAGATATTTACCACAGCAGGCGAGCTGCGAGTGGCAACAAGAGAAAGTGAGAGGGAGCGAGCGATGCTCGTGGGATGAGGGAGAAGCGAACCCTCGGGAAGCGATGCAGAAAAAGTCTCCTGAGGTTTGCCAGCTCCGCATGCTACGTAGCCGGGAGACAATAACAAACCAATTACAGTTAGATTGGCCGCATATTAAAAATCGAATGAGAAACACATCTGTCGCACTCCAGACCTCGTCCACCAGTCGTCGTCGTCCATCCCCGTCCGGGCACTGTGTGCAGTTCCGACTCCAACGCCAAGTTACTCCTTCTGCGTTTTTGGCAACTGTTTCAAAAAAAAAAAGAACGAAAAAAAAAAACAGAAATACACATATAGAAGGAGGCAGGACAACAAAAAAAAGCAGGCGTAGAAACCTGCTGGGACAACCCAGGGGCGGCTCTGGGCAGGAGGCGACAGGAGGACGGGGTCGTCGAGTCGAGCAGCGGGCGGGCCATACAACTAAAATAAAATATGATTATGAAATGATTATTATAATTATGCTGGCGTTTCGGCGTTTGGCAGCATCTTCACAGATGTTGTTGCCGTTAACTGGGACCACGCCCCCCGCCAGCCCGCCGTCCTGCCGTCCTGCCAGCCTGCCAGCCTGCCAATCCACGCCCCCGTCAAAGGCGGCGACACACAAAGCAGCACAAAAACGAGGACAAGCGAATAACCAGAGCCAAGCGAGCTGGTTAATAATAAGCCCAAAAATTAGGGCGTGCTGTGGACTCACCGATACAACAACAACAACAGCAACAACAATAATCATAATACACAGCAATAACAACAACACATCATATTCCCACGTATATTTTCATATTTGCTTTCGATGCGTGGGGGGATTCTTAAACGAGGTGGGTAGGTAGAGGCAGAGGGGAAAGTGGAAAGGGGGATTGGGGCTGGTCGGGCGGTCGTGCTGCGTTGCTGTGTCCTTACTTATTATCTTGGGGAGGCGTTGAAAATCCTCTTAAGGTAAACTGTGCATTATAAATGATAGGTACGCATGGTAATGGGGGGGCAGGGAGGGAGGGGTTGTTCTATAGGTTAAAAGATAGATACGCTTGAGTAGTGCAGACATAATACCCAAACGTGTCTATTGAAATACCCGAGTGTAAATAAACTGATGGAGTCAGTTAAAGGTATTAGATAAAATGCTAAGACATAGCTGTAAGAGAACAGATATGAGATATGAGAGAGAGAGATGGGAGAGTGAGGAGAGATGGGAGAGCGTAGTTCAATTGTAATACCTGGTTGCATAAGGGAGAATATGATCTTTAGCATGTTTTTTACTAAGACTGCAGTCTTAATTCTAATGCTCTGTTGCTCTTTCAAGAATATGATCTTTACATGCAGATCAAATAGTTAATATGAAAAAAAAAACTTTGATACATCTACATGATCTTAAAATTTTTTAATTTACTATATGAACTCTATGAACTCTAAGATCCAAACTAAATTCAGCAGCGGAGTTTTTCCCATGTCACATAGTTCTAATTAAATGAAATGAAATGATTACCTACAGCAAAATTTTCACAGATTTTACAAATTTCAGAAATTAAATTTTCAATATTTTCAGCTTTTCAGTAAACACTGTCGACTGGCAGCAAATCTCTGAAAAGCACAATTCTTAATTGGCTACTGAAATATACGGATTAATCAGGTCCACTTGCAACTCTTCAAATGAAATTCTATAAATTGTTATACACAGATCAAAATCTCAACTAAACAAAATAAATGCCATCCATATCATCTTCCTTTCACATTTGATAGATGTTCAGCAATACCATCCATAACTAGCAAGAGATTTTAATGTATTCCTATTTGGACTCTTAAAAAACAATCAATCAGCAACATATTAGCTGCAGTTCCCTACTTTAGCATTCCTGCCAGAAGCCATCGCCACAGCAGAAGACGCAAAGGAGGCCCAACACATTTAGCAGATTTCTTCATTTTCATCACTGTATGGCAATAATGCCTTACTTTGCTGAAAGTCGAGTTCGAATCGATGGTTAGTATCAATAGAATTGGAGGTAGAAATGCAAATTATATATAAAATTTTAATTTATAAATAAAAATAAAAACGAATTAGGTAAATTTTAAGGTCTTTACGTTTATTTTATTATTTTATTCATTGTATAAAATATGATATAATATAATATAATATAGATGAAAAATTTACGATGTGTATTTCCATATTCTTGGGTTGAGTTGAGGAATTTACGCTCTTTTAACTCTTACTCCAGTTTACTCAATTTTCTTTTCCACAATTGCCAAATATGCTCATGGATCACTTAGCTATATGTTAGACCCATATAGCTTTCACTGTTAGAGCAAAAGTTCTCTATAAAATCTCTCAACTCTTCTACGTTATTTTCTCTTTTACTATATTTATTTTGTTTCCCTTTTCCAATGGTCAGCCCTTGGCCATAGCTTAAAGCAGTTGCCGCTTTGAGTATTTTAGTATTTGAATATTACCATTCGTGTTGATCTTCCAGAACATTTGATGTGAACAAACGCTTCGATTATCGAGCTGCCAATCTTTGACTGCGCTGTCCTCGAGCGCCATTTGCATGCCATGCGATGCAGTTCAATGTGAGAGCATCAGAGTGCGAGATTGCTTTTTGTTATCTGCTCACACTCTCTCTCTCTCTCTCGCTCTCTTTACTTCTTTATCTGGTTGTTTTTTGGCATTTCAGTAAAATCCTAGACCAAGTGCCACCTAGTTCTCATTCAACTATTGCCAACATCCACAGCGTTGACGAACGCTCCACAAAAAGTTCAATCAACTGGCATTTCCAGTTGCCAGTTGCCAGTTGGCAGTTTTGCTTGTAGCCACCGTCTCGTGTCTAATAATTCACCTGTTCAGCCACACCACAAGCCACCACACACACACACACACACACACACGCATACAGACTCTCAGCCTCTTTTAGCTTCGATTTGATTTTGGGCTTCTGTCTGTTTTGAACGTTTGCCACTGCTTAATTTTATAAGTAATGCATTCGTTTCTCTTACATTTATTTATTTTTTTGTTATTTTTTTTTTTTTTTTTGGTTAATGGGTGGGCGGTGCGGTGCGCTGGGTGTGGCAGGTGCGGTAGCATTTGTGCCCAATAGCTTGCAGCTTGGACTTGGCTGCCTTCTGATGCGGAAGCGATGCGCATAAAATCAGCAGCGCGTAAGGAACAGGATGAAACAGAGTAACAGAGCAAGTGAGGCAGAGAGAGAGAGAGAGACAGAGAGAGAGAGAGAGAGAGAGAGAGAGAGAGAGAGAGAGAGGGAGAGGGGCAGTGGCTGAGTAAGGCTGCTAAATGTGTCCAGAGCTGTGTCGACACCAGCTCGAAGGCGACTCACAGCTGCCAACTGACATTCAGTTGGAGCCGTTGCTGGAGTTCAGTTCATTTCGTATCAATCAAAACGACGCGCTTGCTGAGAGACGTGGGCTTGGACCGGGACCTAAGCCAAAGATTTGACATGGATCAGTAATCTAATACCAGATTACGTATACGCATGGTGGGTTCCTGTATTGCACCCCGCCCACAGTCGCCTAGCCCCTGTCTCTGTGCCTGCTCCAGTCCCAGTCCCAGTTCCAGCCCCCTTACCCTCCATGCCTTCAATATTGCTGCCGACTGTTGTGCTGTAAGTCACACAAATGCTACACACACACACGCACACGCACACACACACACACAGAGATACCGATTACTGCGGTGTATCGGTTTGCTGGCTGGCTGACTGGCTGGCATGAATGAATGGATGAATGAGCGCTCAGGCCGAGTCAAGGCGCGTTGCCAGCCGGGAATGGCAAATGGGGCGACTATCTAACCAGCCATCGCCTCCGATGCCGCCGTCAGTCTACGTTCTGTCGGTCTGTTTGTCTGTCAGTCGGTCTGCTCGTCAGTCGCACAGTCAGTCAAGAGTTTATATCGATGATGACGGCACTGATATAACTACAGACAGAGCCAGACATGAAACGTCGCTTGGCTGACTGCCTGACTATCCGGCCAAGCTATCTCGAGGGTTGGCACACACACACACACACACACGCACAGCTGGCAAAGTTTTATGCTTGTTTGAGTCCGATTTTGGTTGACGACTTTAGCATAAAGTTATTACTCGAGCAGAGCCAGTGCCAGTGCCAAAGGTAACAAAATTCAGCGCCCTGGCCTCAGCACTGAGGATTACAAATAGAAGAAAAAAATGTTTGCTGCTGCTGTGTAAGGCGTTTTCCCAGCATCGAAACCGAAATCGAACCCAAAACCCCAAACTCAAAACCCCAAGCCCAAAGCCCAGAGCCCAGAGCCGAGAGCCGAGAGCTCAAAGCCAGCGCCAGAGCCATTTCTTGGGTAGCGTAACAAATGAGCTTTGGGTGTCGCCTTTGTCGATGGGCGCCTTATCGAGCCTGGCCTGCCACCGGAATGGCACAGTGAGACGAAATACGTTCAATAATTTGTTATTTATTGGCGAATCAATTGAGTATATTGGCTTTGTGTAATGCTCTACTTGCTGTATGAATATCTGCTACAGACTTGACATTTTAAATGTATACTCTTTGGTCTTCTCATCTTATAAAGTGTTTAGATATCGGATAGATATCATATATGATATATGATATAAAATACGAAGTATCTCTCTATCACTATTATATGAGATGCTAGAGACTTGACATTTCGAATTAAATTGTTTATTTGTTCTATTCAAGAAAAGACTTGTGTTTTTATTTAGTATTATTTTTTTCTTTTAAGATATATAAATAGCAATAGTATATAAATAAATAAGTTTTTAAACACAGACACAACAAATTTATATTATTTCTAAATAATATAAAAATCACTTTTCATTTCATAAGTTTTCATTCTGGCTTTGCACATTGCTAACCACTGTGCAAAGGACTGAAGCTCTGAGCCATAGATGGAACACTGATATATATGGATTCATTGAGGTATGTGCGTGTGTCTGTGTGTGTGTGTGAGTATCTCTCTCTGTGCGTGCGTATGTGTGTGTGTGGCAGATATAAAGATAGACTGATAGGCCCACGGCCTTACAGTTTCTGTCTGTTTGAGGGGCTGCTGAGATCTGGGCTAGGGCTGGGGATGGGGCTGGGACTCGGTTTATGGCCGTCAAAGCGTGGCAACCACCAATACGGCCAATTCTCTCTCTCTCTCTCTCACTCTCTTTCCCTCTCTCTCTCACTTGACGTGCAACGCCCCAAAAAATACACACACGCACACTCACACACACATTCACACACACATGGAACGTATTTACTATAAGCATGTTAAGCGGGCTGTAACTATATTTTGTTGATATCCGGCCGACATTTTTCCCGTAAGAAATTGTTGCCTGTTGTAGTTGTTGTTGTTGTTGTTGCTTTGGGGTTGCCTTATCGTTGTTTGAATTCTGTTTTCTTTTTTCTTTCTCTCTGCTCCTTCTTCTTCTTCTTCTTCTGGTACGTGACTGAAACGCCATTGCATGTATTTGGTGTGCAGCTCCTCTCGATGTTGCAGGCTTGTGGGTTGGTTGGCTTACAATTTGATTCATGCTCTTAGATTTTATATACTATATATGCACGATATTCCGAACGCATTGCTGGCAGCTGAATAAAATATTTTAAAGCATTTAAATATGGGCAAATAAATATGTATATATATATATGTGAATATAAACTGAGATATGTCAGCTCTATCTGCACTTGAAAGTCAATCAAAAATTCTTTGGTTTGGCTTGAATGTGATTTCTTTGGGTGCAGCTTAAGCTTTGCTTTGCTACACTGCTCAGCTTTTATCTTTGACAGTTTCTCGAGATGCACTCAAGATTCTTTTAGCGAGAGTTAGCTCAAAATCAAATTGTTCAGCTAGCTCTAGCCACGTTCCATTGGCTCAAATGCAAATGAGAACTTGAAAAGTTTGCTACAGCAAAAGTTTACAGCAGTTGACAGCATTTCGTGTTGCTAGTTAAGTATAGGACAGACCTAACTTAATCTTAACTAATATAGTTACTAGCTTAAGTGGCCTGCCCAAGCATTTGCTGTGGTTCGCCATCAAATTTCGTAGTCTCAAGTTGCAAATCTTTTGCCACGTGCTAAGCTGTGCGCATACATTTTGCCCAGATTATTATTATTATTATTATTAAATTTAGTTTTTTTTTTTTTTTTTTTTTTTGTGTGTTCTTGGGCCCATTTTGTTGTAACTATTTGGCACACAAAATTTCGGCGAGATTTTCATCATCGCACGTCTCCCAATGGGCCACTGAAATATGCGTTTGTGTGTGATTTATAAGAAGAAGAATGATGGGCAGAGGGAGGGAGTGAGCGGAACTGTTGGGACTACAAGCTATGCTTACCTTAGAGTACGAAACGCTCTGGGTACATAATATCCATTAGCCATTACTTTTATGTACCTTTGCCGTGCCACCGAATGACAACAACAATCCGAACGAGCCAACCAGCCAACGAGCCAACGAGCGAACGACCCAACGAGCACTCGACGAGCCATCGTAAAAGCAAAGCAATTTCGCATTCACACTGACACTGACTGATATGCCAGCAGCATAATGGAACTGCCAGGAGTGCGTCTCCAGTTTCAGCATCAGCTACAGCTACAGCTACAGCTACAGCTACAGCTTCAGTCTCAGTCTCAGCTTCAGTTTCATGCTCGTATTTGTGGCTCCTGGTTTTGTGCTTTGTGCGGCAGCTTCTTCTTCTTCTTCTTCTTCATCATCATCTTCCTTGGCCTGTCATTCATTTCTTATCTTGGCTCTGGAGCTGTTGCTGCTGCCTCTGCCACTGCTGTTGCTGCTGTTGCTGTTGAATGTGTCTCTAGGCTGTCATTTTGCTTTCGATGAATATCTGCAGCCCAACTACAACTATACACACACACATACACATACACATGGACACAGTCTTCATCGTGAACGTGTAATCATCATCGTCATCAACATCAGCAGCAACAACGACGACGCGAAATCGTTGTGTTCCAAATAGCCTCATTGAGCCGGCTCGTACAGCGCCCAATCTTGTTGCCTCCAACCCTCGCTCTATCAATGCCACGCCCCAAAATGCCAGCCCAGGCTAACCCCCGCCCACCCACGAACGCACAAACATACAGAGGCAAAAAACTTGAGCATGTTTGTATATGCGGCTTGGGAGTTGGCATTGCCTTTGCCTTTGTCATTGTTGTTGTTGTTGCTGCTGCTGCTGCTATTGTTGTTGTTGTTGTTGTTGTCGTTTCCAGAGCATCGAGAGCTGTTGTTATTACAACAAGCACAACTTTTTATCACCGCTGCCACCCTCAAAATGCCAGTCAGCGTCGCATCGTCAACAGCAGCAGCTGTAGCTGTAGCTGTAGCTGGAGCAGGCGAATCGGGCCAACAGCAGGAACAACGTTTGTCCTGGTTGTATGTCGAGCTTTTTTGGAGTTTATGGTCTTTGTCACACACACACAGGCACACACACATACGGACACATGTACAGATATACACACACCCACACAAAGAGTGAGAGACACGGCGCAGGCAGCCAGTCAACTGTTATGTGCTCAGCCATTGAAACGTTTTATCAAAACTACCCACGGCAGCAAATGGAGAATTGGAGCCCGTTGCTGGAGCCATTGGATAGCAATGGCTTTGCTGCCAAACCCATACAGAAACAACCTGTCGTCCGACTCACACTTTGCCCAACCACCGCCGTCTCTCGCCTCATGTTGGCCGGATTCCCAGCCATTGCCATTGCCAGGTTTCAGGCACAGCTAGCGAGGGTTTATTCAAAAGTTTTAAGTACATATATTGTGAATGGCTTCGTTTATTTATTGGAATATTTAGTTTTTAATGTTTACTTATGTTATATTTTTTATTATTTTTATTATTATTATTCAATTTTAAAAATTAATCTCAGCTTTTTATGTTGTGCATTCAGACTGATTATATTACCTGATTATTCACATTTGCAGTCGAGAATATGATGAAATAGAAATAAATGTGAGCAACGATTGTAATTAAGTTAGTTATAATAATGTTTGTAAAGCATAATGCAAACTAGGAATAATTTTACTAGATTTTCGCCTCATTCCAGCATTCAATTTTCAGGCTCTTCATATGTCTTTCTTAAGGCACAAATCTTCATTTAACATAAGAATAGTACTAAACATTATATTTTATATTAATCGTAGTCAAAAGAAAAGTTTTAAAATTAAAAAAGTATTATTATCATATTCTTATTTATTATTATTATTATTATTACTTATTTAACTATTTTAATACAATTTTCTAGAATTTCATATAACTTTATAGTAAACATCTATATAGAGAATTTCATTTCAACCTCTCAAGGTTTCAACAAATTTTCAGGATATCTAAATCTTATCTATTTACTCCTACATTCTATGTCTCCTACTTATATAGCAAAGCCTTAAGTCTTTTTCATTTTATTTGATATAGCTTTTATTTTCCAAATTGACTTTAAACTTTATGTACAGCTCTCGCTCGCCTGCCTGTGTGGGTGTTTGGCTGTTTGTTGTTGTTGTCTGTGTGCCTTTCAAGGGTCAAATTGTAAACGAAATACGAGCGCTGAGGGAACGGCTGCCACAGCGCTAGCATTGGCAGCATTTGCAGCGTTGGCAGCGCAGTTGCCTGATTTTGATGGGCTGTCGACAACAACAGCAACAACAGCAACAACAACAATGTTGACAACAACACTGGCAGGCCACAAGGATATGTAGGCGTCATCGCACTGGAAACTGCCAACGTTGCCAACTCGCATTCGCACTCCGGGGACAATGTTGTTGTCGATATGTCGATGTGGCCAGTTGGATCAGTGGAGCGCACCGATGGCCAGGGTCGTGGCCATTGCTGCCACTCACACACACTCATTCCCTCCCTCTCTCTCGCTCCCTCTCTCTCTCTCGCTCCCTCTCTCTCTGTCTTTGTCTCTCTGTGCGTGTGTGCGCTTTGTGGGCGGTCAAAGTAACTGGTCTCGCGTCCAGCTGACGTTACGGAATGGCCACGCCATGCGACGCCACGTACACAGATAAAAATCAAACACACAATGTTCAAAAACTGCAGCTGAAGCTACAGATGCCCCAACAGTCCACACACAGTCCCCACACAGCCCTCACCCACACCCAGTACCAAGGGCCAACGGTCAGTCAATAGTCGTCAGTAGCAGTCAGCAATAGGCAGCAGGAACAACAGCCACATTAACACAACAGCCGCATTAATAGTAACAGTTGCCTTTAATAGACACCTGCTCTCGCTGCCCAGCTCTTTGTCCAGCTAAAGTTTTCCAAATATTACAAGTTGAGGCAAATCGTTACAAAACTTAACAACCTCGACATGACAAAGAGAAGCATATTAGTTGTTAAGCTGCAAGTATGCAAGTTAAGGCCAGGAGAAAAGAGCGTCCATTTCGTTCCCATTCTGTTGTCCTTAAAGGATTCACCAACAGCTTTTGCTTTTGTAGAAGTATTTGCATTTATTATTATTAAATAAATAATCATATTGATGAGCAAAAGAAATAAATTTCTATTTTTATATAAGGAATTATATATAGTTGCTGCTGATAAGCAATAATAAATTATGCTATTAAAATAATATTATTTCTAGTGAACTTTATTATGCTGGCAAATATAACAAAACAAATACAAATAAATAATATATTTTCTTTGAATATATACTACATAGATAATATATTTGAATAAAGTATCTATTATATATTTTTTTAAATATATATATAAATGTTTTGTTATTTTTATGTATGCATACAATATATAGTATGTTTTTATTCCTTTTTAATTTATTTCAATAAATTGATGTGCATTAATAAACTTCTATTTATTTATTTTTAATTTAATTTTTTTAATAATATAAATGTTTTTTATTTTCATGTATGTATGCATACAATATATTCATTTTTTCATTATTCATTTTTAATTCATTTAAATAAATTGATGTACATTAATTAGCTTCAAGTTTGTTTTTCGTTTTTATTTTTTTTTTTTAATATATTTTTTATTTTTAAATTTGAATTTTATGGGTTTTTTACTTTTACTTACATATGTATATTTACATATACATATACTGTATATTATTTATATTTATTTTTATGTATTTTTCATTAAAATTATTTTAAATAATAAAATTTCAATTTTTTGTATCACATTATTTAAGTAAATATTTTTCTTTTAATTTGTTTAAAATTTATATAGTACTCTTGAATTTATTTATTGTTATTTATTTTATTAATTTATTAATTTAATTTTTTAATTATTTATTTATTTATATCATTAATTTTATATTTCAATTATTTATTGTTATTTATTATATTAATTAATTTATTTATTGTTTTTTATTATATTAGTTATATTAATTAATTAATTTATTTTTTTCAGATATATTTTGTTATTTGTTATTTTTATTTAAAAATTGAAATTAAACCAAATTAAATAAATAAACAACAAAAAATAACATCCAAATTATTTTTTATTGATTTATAATTTTTATATACATATATATATTTCTTTATAATATTTTGCTAACATATATTTATTTAGATTTAGTTTTGTTTCTATTAATTACCCGAATTAATTGTCTTTCACTTGAAAACTGTCTATTGGACATCAGCTGAATTTTGTTGGTGTTTAGGTGGAGAAAAACAGTTAAATATTAGGAAATATGTTGGTTTATACTAATTACAATATATGTATAATATAAATATGTGTGAAATTTAAAGTCAATTCGGCCCGAAGGTCGAGGGACTTAAGCGCACATGCAAACTGTCGTCGGATAGGTTGACAGCCAAACGAATTGTGATGATTACCTAGTATACTGTGTTTGACAAGTGAAATGCTAAACTACAATTATAATTTGAAATAATATAAGTAATTTGATAATAAAGTAACTTTGACTCATACCGTACAACTAGCTAGATATATTTTATTTACTCAAAGCTCTCTGAGTGCCATGCAATGTTTAAAATGCAATATGCGTTTCAATTAATTATAATTATATAGTATATATATTATAATATATAGACATGTATATATATACATAATATATACATACATATAAGGTTAAGTATATTCCAATATATGCAAATATCCAAAACTTGGACAATTTTTGTGGACTGCGTGGCAGGTCTGCTGCTCTGTGGCACGTTTGCTTTGCGGTAGCTTAAAGTATGCTAATTCCCTGCATATCTTGCTCTTGCCACAGCTTAAGTCCTGTGTGAATGTGTGTGTGTGTGTGTGTGTGTGTGGGCGAGCTACAAATGGGCTTTGTTGCTGTTGCTGTTGGTGTCGATTTGAGTTTTTGGGTGGTGCTTTTTTTATGGCATAGATTATCATAATTATTGTAATACTTTTGCCTGGCTTGACTTTGCTGCCAACCACCCGGCAAAGCGACGCGTCGCTGCCTGCCACAAAAAGTCCCCAACTCCAGTCCCTGCCCCAGCCCCAGCTGCAGCTCACCCGACCCCATCCAGCAGCCAGCCAAGGCAAGCCAATCCGATCCAATCCAGTCCAATCTCTCGCCCAGCGCTGGGTTTTCTACTTCTTCTTCTTCTACTTATATATTTTTTTTTTGCGTCTCGTTGGGCTTTTGAGCTTCAGTGATTTGCATTTTTTTTCTTCTGCTTTTGAATGTTTTGGCTGTTTGCTGTTGTTGTCTGTTTTACATATTTATGTGCGCCTCGCCTGCCATTGGAGATTGAGTGCCAAAGATATAGATACATATAGATGACCTGTGTGGCAGTCAGCAAGGTGTTGTTGCTGAGCTGCTGCTATTGCTGTTGTTGTCTTTGGGTTGGCTACTGCAACTGTTACAGCTAAAGCAACTCCCCCGGGTGCCGTGCCCAAAGACCTGGTCGACCAGTTAGCATCTGTTATGAAAAAAAAGATGAAAAAAAAAATAAATCGTTACGCAAAGCATTGCGGGGCAAGAAAAATTAGTTGCCGGATCATCAAGAGTTGCTGCTGTTGCTGCTGCTGCTGTAGATGTTGCTGTCGCGCCCCCATGCAGCGCTCTCGATCAATGGCGCAACGGGGTTTGCGTCTTGGCGGCTCTTTGGCCGTCTCGCGCTGAAAAGATCAATCAAATTGCCTTTCAGCGCCAAACAATGGCAATGATGAGTTTTTGATTGAGCCAAAGTCGAGCCGAGCCACAGCAACAACAGCAACAGCAGCAACAGCAGCAACAAAATTGTTATTGCTTGCATGGTCTCCATGTCTAGGCTGATAGACCCGCATTCGCACTCGCACTACAGATTGCAACATGTGTCGAAACTGCCCTTACTCCTTCCACCTTCCTCCTCCTCCCTTATCGTCGGCCTTCGCTCTCGCTGTTTGCTGCCTGTCAACTGCCACAACAACTACAATAATAACAACAACAACCCCGTCGAGCCCACTTGTTTCTGTTCCAATCCGTCCTGGCAACAGCAGCCACTAAACAACTGACCGAAGGTCTCGACGGGTGCATTCGCATTCCCATTCACATTCACACTCACACTCACAATCACATTCACAATCCCTATTCGCATACGCATTCGCATTCTCTGTGCGTTTATTTGCTGATTCGCTTCGTCCGGAGTGGGCCACGGGCCGTATTGCTTGGTCCGTGGTCCGTGTTCCGTGTTCCATCGACTGCATCTGAAGTGTGTTGTCACAGCAGCTGTGTTAATGGTGTCGCCCGTAGATAGTCGAGAGCCCTATTGGCAACAGGCTGCTCTGTCGACATTAACTCTGTTGCACTTATGAGTGCAAAGAGTCTGAGTGCGCAATACCAAATAGATTATTGTTTATACAATGCAAACTTCCCTTTGATCGTTTCCAAAAATATATTATATTATAGTGCGACTATAGTAGAGTCGGACTTCTACAACGAGTCGGAAATTCCTATTGAAAATTTGCTAGAAATTCGTATTAGAAATCAAGCCGAAGGCAGTCAGTGCTTTACCTAAGCTAGCGCGAATTTTAATTATTAATTAGTAGTTGATGATAGTTGAGAGACTGTTGTAGACTGAAGTCCAATTCAGCTTCCTTTGAAGAGTTATATAGAAATATGTATTATATATAGTTTCGAATTATTTTTTCTTGAGTCAATGCAATATAATTTAAATAAAATCATTTAACTCAAAGCAGGTTGAAGCTCAGCTTTTTCAATTTAAATTCACATTCAAGCCAAAAAATAAAAATAAATAAATAAGAAATTGTTTCTATAAATCTTCCATAAAAGCAAGCAAGACTATATCGATAAAGAAAATAAACCGGCAATTAGCTCGAACAGCTTTAGCTCAAAACTGTTTACCTTAAATGTCAACACAGTTGTCACTCGGAAATCTTCATGAATAACTACGAGTGGCAGAAAAATCTTATCAACTTGCTTAACTAAGTTTATCAATTAGAAATGCCAAAGATTGGCTATCGGGAAATCAATATAGAACAACTGTCTAGATGATGCGGTCAAATGTTTGGTGTAGTGTTTCGGCTGTTTGGACATATCACAGATGGGACAACACTCCCATTGGCACTTGCTGAATGGCTGCGCCTCCTCCTGCTAGTGCGAGTGCGTCTCTATGGTTTCCGTCGTTGACTTTGGCATTTGGCAATTGCATTTAGCGCCAAATCAAATCGTCTGATAATCACGTTATAAAAGCCAAATGCGCTGAAAATTAAAGACAAGAACCAGCGTGCACGGCATGTGGGCCCCTCGATGGCCTGGCAAAGGGTCTGCGGGCATAGGTCAACCCCACCAGCTTAAAGCCAAAGCCGCAGTCAGAGCCAAACACCAGACACACGACAACGGCAACGGCCACGACGACAACGATTGCGATTGCGATTAC